>JAQIWN010002046.1:0-17484 GCA_034699025.1 Entomobrya cf. arborea Gr-Col-00668
ATACCAGAGTAAATAACGTAGTGTGACAAGAACTGAATGTAAATTTTACAGTAAAAACCGTTCTAGAATCCACTCTTAGTTTTGTCTGATCTAACTCACACTTCGGAAGGGTTCCTTGTAAGTAATTCAAGAAGTAATCAATACGATGTAACATCATTTATTCCGCAAAAGATCGTCTCCTATTTTTTGAAATCCATGCTGCGTATGAGCTGACCCTCGTATAAACACCTATTTCGAATTTCGAAAATTCAATTTTACCCGTTATACAATAATCAATCAATACATGAGAAACAAATCATGATTAACTTTTATATTTAAATCAGTTTCGATTAACTTACCAGGATAAGAACCACATCCTATACCCCATGACACGATTCCGACTACAAAATAAAAAATATATTAAAATGTACATGTATTCATAGTTCTAAAATATTATAGTACGTAATAAGTACGTAGTAAGCCTAAACGTTCAAGTTGAAAAATAAAAGTGCATTCCTTATAGTACGACTATAACAAAATTAGCATTACCTATTTGTGCTCTGGATTTCGAGTTAATTGTCAAAGGACCTCCGGAGTCACCTCGGCACGAGTCTTTTCCTGATCCACCTCAAAGAGATATTTATCCAGAATTATAGCTTATATTTAGCTTTAGGAGAATTATTTTAATTATAATTTATTTAATTTTCTTGTTCTACAAATTTTTTGTCTTAAACCTAACCGCTCAAGTTGAAAAATTAAAGTTTCATATAAAATTTAGATAACTTTCCCGAGAGTCCCGGTAATCAAATTATTCAATATATCAATTTACAAAGTGAAGTTGTAAGCTATAAATTGTAAAATTAGTAATTTCACTTGAATAGGGCAGACAAAAATTACTATTCTGACTACCAACCAATCAAATTATGAAGATTTCGTTAATTTTTGAATTCTTTTTTCTAAGAGCTCAGTTCTTTATGATTATTAAATTAATACATATGGCCACAGCTCTTGCAATAATTGGTTTACTTTTATTGGAACTTGTTAGTACAAACCTGTAGGGTCAACTCGATGAGCAATTGCGAGAAAATGTTTTTTTTTTAAATCTTTATCGGGATTCATGAGTTATCGGGAATCCCGATAACTGCTTTAACGGGATTTTTTACCTGAACAGACCATGCCATTTCCGATCCCGGCTGGTGCGTTACTTCCGTATCTTCGCGAGCAGTCAGTATTAGACCAAATTTTAACATTAGCAGTTCGCAGCTTACTGGGCTGGGATCCACCGTCTATAAAATTTTATTATTTAAACATTTGTCACTAAGCGAACGTAATAATATAGATTTGCAAAACGGTGAAAGTACATACCTCTAAGTTGGCCCCATCCGGCAACATCTCCGTGCACATTATCGATATTTGGACTTCCACTATGCATGCATACCGGTTGAACATACGTTCCAAACGATACAGGTTGATTGAGTACAATTAGTGCTACGTCATGGTGCTGCATGTAATTTAAAATGACAAATTACTTGAACACAGAAATCGCTGGAATTGTTAATTTGTTGTCTTACCAAATGCTGCATGCTAAAGTCTTTATGATATAGAACCATTGAAGCAGTTCTAACTTCATGTCTACCATCAGAAGTGCCTACATGTACAAATGACATCGAAAAGGGTTAGAAAGCTTTTCTGTGCCAACTTTGTAAAATTGTAACTCTACACTCTACAGCAGTGTTTTTGTTATTCATGCAAAGGCGTTTTTAGAAAATAAAACTTGCTCTCATTGTCATTAGCTTACTGTAGATATCATGGTCGCCTATTTGAATTGTCAACCTTTGAACGTCAGATTGGGTCATGCTAAAATTTAATAAAAATGCCATAAAAATTAATAGTACTAGATGTCAGAATGTTTAAAATTATTTTCATAGATGATTCCGAACGATATTGCTTACTGTTGCACACAATGCTAAAAATTGCAAAAAAAAATATTCCAAATTAATATAATGACATATCTCAAAGGAAAGTCTAAAAGTGGTTGATAATAGCATAAATACTTACGGCTGCTGTCAAAACATTTTTCGCGTCTATTAAACTTCCACCGCAAAACTCCCTTCCATTATTCATTAAAGCAACAATCCAAGGAAATTCCCCTATTGTAAAGGTGTCTCAGGTTAGTACTTATTTTTTCTCAAGTCTCCCCATGAGGTTAAAATTTCCACTTACCTCTTTGTGCTTCTCTGCCGTTGACAATCTTTCCTCCGTTATCTGTCGTTCGATTTTGAGTATCTACCTCTTGCGGAGGCAATGTAATTTTCAAGGTTCCGCATCCAGCTTTTGCATTTTCCTCATCAGAATTCGTCGTATTTGACTGTGGAGGGCCAGGTGGTAGCGGTGGAGCGATTCTCGTTTGCATTGCACAACAAATCATTACTTCCGCACGGGCCACTTGAGCAAATACTAATAAAAACGCGAAAAGTTAAACGTAAAGCTGTGTTCACTTTATTCTAGTATTTTAACAATGTATCATCATTACTTGATGGTGTATCTGATCGATATCCGCTACAAATTCCAGAAGCTGCAATGAGCTGTTCAGCTAAGGGGTCGTTCAATGTGGAACTTTGAGAAGGTGGCGCGTCAGGATCTTGAGGGCCCAACAATGGGTAGCATTCAGACAGAGACATGCATCTTCCAAGTTTGCCCCTGGTTGTGACACAACGATCACTTCGAATTAGAATGGTGTCTTCATCTTCCTTGCGGAATTCCTCGAGAACGACCTGCTCCCTTTTGACCCGTGGTAAATTGTCCGGTGTAGTAGCTGTAGGTATTTTAGTTTTTACACAGGATTTTGAAAATGGAGTTTTTGAAAATTATTATGCAGTCGTTTTCTTACCATCGATTATAATGGTGTCACCATCCTGCCAAGTTGCTGCCTTCACTAGTCTGAAATCTACTAGAAATAGGCAAGCCACTGCAATACTCAGAGTGGCTTTCATATTTGCTTTCCAAGGAAAAAAATCCTTTTCCAAGTAATCTAGGATTCAGTTTGTGATCTTTTCAACGAGACATTCAATCCAAGACTAAAACTGGACCCAAGAAGAAACTTGCATTTTAAACTTAAGAAGGAATTTCAAACAATGTTATATTTTTATATTTTTTATATTTTAATCTGGTTGAAGAAGAAAAAAAGAAAACATTTTGTATAGATGCCTGCGGTCATATTTAGAATCAAAATCGTCATATTGGACATTTCGCAACCTCCCTAAAATTACCATTTTTCATACTTTCCTGGACCAATCTGCAAGAATGGTAGTAACAATGCAAGCTTTGTTACAAAAATACTTTCAAGTTCATGTTTGCAAAGGTATTTCTGGCAGATTTATGAGTTTCAGACAACAATACTTCTGGTGAGGTTTTTATTTTTCAATTTTTATTTTCATGTCATACTGTTTAGTATGTGCATTTATGAGTTGTTTTTGTCGGCAATCGACAAGCTTTTCAGTAACCAACTCTTAAATTTTCAATTTCATTTCATGCGAATTTTACAGTGAATTTTCTTTACTAGAATAATATTTGTGCAAAATTTTAGTTTAATAAAAATATAAACTGAATATTTGATAAGTGCATTGACTCGATTCTTGAAAAAACATGCGTGCTTCATGATATTAAAGTATAAATTTTATCTTCAATCTAGATCTGATAAAACCTTTTTTTTTTTGAACCACATGGACTTTGCCAATTGTCAAAATAAAATTTATGATTACAAGTGCAAATTTAAAAGGTAAAAAGGACCGCCTATGGCGGTGGATATTTGAAGTAAAGCCATACCCAACAAATTTTTAATCAAAGTGCAGTTGGCAGTGATGCTTTTGCCGCAGGTGTACACGTGAAAGATTGTACAGCAGAAAAAGTCAATAATTTCAAGTTGTTCGTATTATCGTTATGAAAATCAATGCAAAATTCCAAGGTACATGTCACAGGTACCCAATAAAGAAAGTAAAACTGTTCTTTAAAAGAAAAGATGACGTGGCGTCACTTTAACTTTTACAATGTAGTGGTTATGCAAACAGTCAAGTAAAGACTATAAAATAGATCAAGAATCAATATCAATCAATATAAGAAATTTCTTCACTGTTTATTCTTGTCCAACCATTTTTTATACTTATAAAAGTCAGAAAATCAATATACATGACAAACAAATCATGACAAACTTTTATATTTAATTTAAATCAATTTCGATGAACTTTCCAGGATAGGAGGCGCAACCAATTCCCCTAAAAGACACAAAATACAGAGAATCGATTTATAGCAAATAAATCATGATTAGGACGAGCTTTAATATTTTAATCAGTTTTGATGAACTTACCAGCTCACTATTCCAACCAGTAAAAAACGAAATTCAAAAATCAAATTTTGATAAAATTAAAGAATGTAAATATTTTGAAGACATTTCGAAACTAAGCTTACTTGTTTAGCTTGTCAACGGGAATCGATAACCAAAGGACCGCCACTGAAACCCAAAGTTGGATTAAATTATGTCATGTCTTATTGTTAGTCTTGGAATTAAACAAAAGTAAAACTTTTTAAAATTGTTTCTTGTTTCTTACTTGTCACCCTATTGATATATACAAATATTCCAAATCGCAAGTTGGCACAATAGTTGACAAGACAAACAAATCACATTTGATTAGAATAAGAAAATTTGTAATTTGAAATACTAGATCATCAGAAAAGCGCGGGAAAACTAACTTGACACGAATCTTTTCCTGGTGATGATCCTGCATAGACCATCCCGGCATTAATCTTTTTTGAAGCTTTGGAATACTTCTGGTTACATTCATCTTGCGTGATTATATCTAACTTTACTGCGAGTAAATGTGATGACTGAAAACCCCAACATCTGACGTAGTTCCTCGGCCTGACATTTAAAAAAAGTTTAAACTTTAGCGCTTTAGATGTAGCATAATTATCTAAATAATTTAATTTATTACCCGAGACTTCGTCTTTTTGTTTCCCATCATCGTATCGTGGCGTTCCAGGGTGCAAACATACATGCTGAATAGGTTTCGAAAACTTTACAGGCTTATCCAAATGTACAAGAGCAATCTGTATAGCTCAAAAAAAAATTATTGATAAAATACAAAAAGAATCAGACACGATGATGAATTCATGATTACACTTTTAACAAAACTGGGATTAAAATGTATTTACTCTAAAGGTGAAAGGATTACCAGATTTCTCATAGTGAATCCCTTATGATATAGAACTCTTTTAGCTCTTCGTTCCGTGTGTGTAGTATCCTTTGAAGAATAAATGTCTAAATCTCCCATGTACAACCTAAAAGCGGCGACATGACTTTAAGTCATACTGCGCATTCATAAAAGTTCGCGTGAAATTTAGTGTAATATGGATTACTTACTATTCCACACAATGCTATAAATTGGAAACAAAAAAAAATACACTTTGGTTCTCATTTTAAAATACTTTTTCCAGGATTTGAAACCAAATGTAAAACATAAACTTACGGCTGCGGTGAGCACGTTTCTATCATTTAACAAATTCGCTCCACAAAATTGCTGGCCCCTTTTGAGCATTGCAACCATCAAAGGGAACTCCCCTGAGAAATACAATTTAGGCAATTTATTTTATACTTATTAGACAGCACAAAGTAGAATGTAATTCATTATAACTTTACACACCTAGAACAGCTTTCCTTCCTCCACCGATTTTATCTTCTGATAAACTTTTTGGGTCAATTTTTAATATGCCACAAGATTTTGTTCCAATCTCGATTGTTGATGTGTCATTGTCATTATCCAGCAGGAAATTACGCAGCAACCTTGGGAGATGCACAACAAATTTGCTCATTGATACGTGGCTCTAGGGGAAAATATAAACTCTAGAGAATTTTTATGCTAATTTGAAAAACAACTTCACATTTACATATTTGTCATTTACTCAACAAGTCTTGAGTTGTAATTCCAAATCCCTTTGCATTGATTCCCCCGCAAATCCCAGAAGACTCTATCAGAAATTTGGCTAAATTTTGATTGTTAACTCCAGTGGCTCAGGGCTCAAGGTGCATCATTCAATAGAATATCTTGAGGAAACAATCGTGTGGAAAGTATTCTCAATTCTGGGAATGATGTACAAGTTCCAGACAAAAGCGAATACAGTGTTGGTGACACAGTATTCGCCAAGCTCGCTTTCATCCCGACTTCGTCTTGCACGTGGAGGTAAAGTAGTATTGGGTTCATCCTCTAAAACAACAGTTGCTGTGTCTTCACTCATCACTGGCTTCATCGTCTAAAGCTGCGAATGAAAGTATTTTTTTAATGTTTTTATGCACGCGTGTTATGATAACGAGTTAATTAAATTCAAATTACCTTCTATTGCAACTGTGTCATCATCGTCATAAATTCGATCAACATTTTCTTCGCTTTGCACGAAATTTGCAACAATGCAAGCTAAGTATTTAACAAAAATTAATGTGAATCGTTGCATTTTATTTGCATTAAAAACCGAGAAAATTTAAAACCCGAACTTTGCTTTTCAGCAGTTTACACTTCAACTAAACTAAAGGGCTTAAAATATAAAGCGTACAAATACGAAGCGTTTGAACATCATTTTTTTGGATTCGTTGGCATTACATCATTCATCATTTCATTTTTCATTGTATCTAGCATCAAATGTACTACAAAGTAAGGTTTTGATTTTATTCAGTTTAAGAATCCCCTTGTTGCAGCTGGTGTAAGTGAACTACCCGGTACCAGGTAAAGTTACACAAGATTGCATTATATTTACATGTGAACAAATTCTTATGAAACGTAACTACCTTTTCGATTGTATTATTTTTTATCTGAATACCTAATTGATTCTCTCGTTTTAGCTATTGTTTGTATGCTGGTCTCAACTGTGGTCTAGCATAAAAGAAAAGTGTCAAACGCAGTTGGATAGCCTTTCACAACCGAATTGTAGTGGTATGTGAGTTGAACGACTCATCATATGTCATCTTAACCAATCATAGAACGATATTAGAATCTACCTATGCTTACATTTAGATGACACTGACCTTAACAAAGAAACAAGCGTCTGCTTATGTCAATCATCAATTTAATCTGTCACTGTCATTGTCTTCTATATAAACAGTAGGAAGATTACCATGAACTTGTCAACAGTCAATATAAACGAGCTTGTACCTTGTAATTTTTCAAAGCAATGTTGATGATGATCATCGTGCAACGCATCATCACTGCGAATTCAGTCTTGATTCTTGGCAATGATGTGATCGCTAATTTTATCTCCGCTTAAATCTGAAAAAGCAAAACTGCCCATGTTGAGACGCTGATTTTCTTTTCTTTAAGTTTTTAAATCTAATGCTGGCAACGAAGAACTGGTTAAATTCGTGCTCATGAGTAGATCGAATATTAGAAATATGGAAATACTTTTTCGCGTAATTTGCTAATATATTGCATCTACGCAAACAATATGCTGGTCTAGTGATTTTAAATAAAATCATAATTTTTTTATTTTCTTTATATTTCATACACCGTATAGAAGTTAAATAGAATAAATATTTTTGCACAGCACAATTTGTAAGCTATAGAAAGTTGAGGTTACGAGTGGTTGTCTTTGTCTTCATAATATAAATTAATAAATTAATAATTGATACTTCCTCATCGTGAAAACGCCTTGCTTATTATACTTTTAAAAATCATAATCTGCGATTTTTATTTATCCACTTAAGATATATGTCCGTTCTTGAATATACACCCGGAAAGGTTCCGCAACCTGAGAAAGAAAGGTTAATTACTGAAACATTTACAAAAAAAATAAAATCAGAAATATGCAAATCCCCTATCTCACCTATTCCCCAGGACACTATTCCTAACTGCTCAGCACGTTTGTTTCTCCAAACATTCAATGGTCCACCACTGTCTCCCTGAAATATAATTTTACCATTCCAATTAATTGAGACTGATTATTTAAAATTAAAATTACAATTAAATTAAGGTAAAATATAAATACCTGGCATGAATCATATCCCTGACCGCCAGCACAAACCTAAGGAGTACATATTAACAAGAGAGGAAATCTAAGCTTCCAAAGATTTAAATTTGCGTGGTCGGGTTAGCCCCGCCCACTGTAACATTGTAAATTCCCAATATCAAAGTTGTAATGTATACACAATACTAATTGTATCCCTAAGGCGGAAGTCAATAAATCAACAACGACATAAATGGTTTCTTAGTTGGATTTAGGTATCCACTGAAACTCGGTGGGGGGTGGGCGCAGGGTTTAAGAGGGGGGGGGGTGTTCATAACAAACAAGGCTCCTCCTACTGACCAAGCGAATTGAGAATCTTGGAAACTTGCTATTCTATTCTATCGAACTTAGAAATTCGTACCATTCCGTTTGTGATCCCAGCGGGAGCCCTTCCTCTGTACTTTCTAGCGCAATCATTTTGCTTCCAGATGCGAACATTGACAGTTCTCAAAACTGAAGACTGTTGACCTCTTTCTGATACCTTCCCCCATCCTTTGAAAAACAATAACTTAAATCAAGCATAATCTATAAATGGCGAAATAAAAATTGCAAAAACCGAATGCTTATGCCAACCTGCAACGCTAGCAGTTTGGCTTTCCCATGCCCAAGAATTCGATGATAAACAAATGGGTTGAATGTACCGATTAAATCGAACTCCTTGAGAGAGCCGAATTAAAGCAACGTCATCAGTCTAAAATGTAACAAATCAACAAGCACAAAAACATCAACAGAATGACATAATATCAAAATCTTTTAGCTGTTCAAAAGTACTTACAAGCGTTCTCATGCTGAATGCCTTATGATAGTATACATTTCTTGCCCCACGTGTTTCATGATTGCCATCACTGGTGGAATAAATGTTATGATCTCCAATCTGTATACGTAAACGTTTCACGTCTCCACCGTTCATGCTGCAATAATTGAAAATATGAACCTTTACACACGATATGGAAAATTTCTTCGTAATTATAATACGTTCGAAAGGTTAAACTTACAAGTAGATGCAATGTGCAGCAGTAAGAACGTGATTGGCATCAATCAATGATCCTCCACAAAACTGACGCCCATTTTGCATCAACGCAACAGCCCAAGGAAATTCTCCTCTTCCAGCAACCCTCCCATTTACAACTCTTCCTTCAACCAAGTTTTCATCATTTAATGCTTCTCGAACATCAGCATCCGTTTCATTTTCAGATTTTGCAGAGTAAAAGGAACCACCGCATTGTTCGTTTTGATAAACGGGGGAATTTCCAGATGCTTGAGAAGGTCTAGTCACACGAGTATGGTTACCTTCCATTGGACAGCACACATAATTTTTCTTTGGTACCGGGTGACCTAACGCTTTCGAAATGGTTTCAATTGTGAAATCAGAACAGGGTCCAGAAACCGCCCGATAAATGTTTTGAAGCTCATCAAACACTCGATTGTCTTCCTCATTGTTGCCGTAACTGGGAAGTTTGTTTTGAAATATTACTCGTTTATCATTTCCTCTTTGTTCCCTCAGCTTGAACAAAGGATAACATTCTCCAAAGGGCTTGCATTCTCCATCCATGTTCCTAGCGGTTGTACAACTGATCATGATATTTTGCCCGTTGACACTTGTGTACGTTTCCCTCCTTGATTGTCTCCCAGATGCCTTAAAGTCAATTCTATCAATGGACTCGGAAATTTCTGAAATCAAAATTTAAATTGAATTTGCCAGAGATTGAATGTGAGTAAATGAATCCTACAATGCAGCAATTTTGAATAACCTCCAATGCCAATCGTATTGTCGTCAAGCAGTGCTCGAGATGCCAATGCGGTGTCAACCGAAAATATTATTATTACCAACATTCCAAAAAAGATTGGAAACGTTGAAATAAAATTCTGGATAATTTTTATCGCCATTTCGGCAGGCAGTAAACCGGAAAGTTGTGGAGTAGTTGGAAGTTGCAATGATAATGATACATATGGAACTGTATCTCACGTTTAAATACACGTCACAGAGAACACCTCAGAGATTAAGCCATTCGGGAAAATTATCATAAGATTCGTCAGGAAAATAACCAGGTATAATTTTGTTTGTAACCAATATCGTATCGCATCTTGCACGGCACGTAGGTACCTAATTTTTTTATAAGCTTCCATGAAAAACTGACCTACTCCAAGACTTTAACTACCACATTGCAATCAAGATTATGTGATCATGAGTGACAAAACGAATCAATTAAATGAACTTGCTCTTATTTCTATTCATAAATTCATCAATTCATGAACATCTGCAGTGCAAAACTGCAAACTATTGCGTATTTTTTTATTACCATTTTCCTTCCATCGCGCAGCTTAACAGTTTATTATAGCACATATCATTTTTATATGCTCTTTTGTAAAAATATACTTTTTCCAACTATTTTTGAAACTTCAACAATGAATTTAAGGTTAATTGTAAGAATTTTCATGGCGTTTTGTATAATTGAAATGCATAAAATCCTTGTGTAAATACAAAATATGCACATTTTTTCATGCGCAGTTGTAAGATAACAGGGTCTCCCGAATAATGTATGTAAACACGGCCTTGTGACTGACTTACTTTACCATTATACATTGTCATCAATAATTTCATGATCACTATCACATCGACATCGCAAAGAGTGTTCTTACATGATTTTTATGAATTGAATATGATACATGATTACCTGCATATAACTACGGATGAGTTGAGCATGTTTGAATATTGATTTAGAGCACAGGTGTGCACTATGAAGAAGATATCGATCAAGATTAGAAAAAGTAATTATTCTGGATCTGTCAAACTTGATCTGATCCCTATCACGTACTGCAAAAAGGTAAAAAAATTCCACTCCATGTAACATAGATGATTTTGGTGATGATTGGGTGTCAATCAATGTGGTATGCAGTGATGAGATGAGTTGCGACGTGTGACAAACTATTTACAAAATCTGTTATAATATATGAAATTAAGAGTAATTATTATAACACATGTAGCGAAAGTATCTTGCTTGAAACAAGACCTCCCACGAGTTAGCAGTGTCAAAAATGACATGTAATTAATTTCAAATATAGCAGTAATGGGGTGTCCTTTGATGTCCTTAACCTTTACTTTACATACAACAAATTATTAATAAACAATTAATTACAGACAGGAAAAACCACAAATACAATGATTAAAGAATCAAAAAACCTAAGTAAAGTATCATTACTTGGAACTTGTATTCCAGATATTGAAGATTGACACGTCTAGTGGTAACTAAACTTTATTTTGGGACAATTGTTCAATCTTAGAAGTACATTTTTATTCAGTACAGTTAAAATTTGCTTTATAATTTAAATAAATAAAATCTTGTTAAATGCATAGCATAACTCCTTGCTCATTTAAATACAACTTGTGCAACACAACTAAATAATATAGTTTAGCCTTTTCATCACTTCAAATTTTTTCAAAAAAAAATAACACATTTTGTCATCAACAATCTATTCGTAATCAATACTGATTGAGGTCTCCCTTCATTCCTAAAAAAATCACCACCACTTCATAAATTTGAATATTTTAATTGTCTTTTCGGGTTACGAGTGCCGATGACGTGCTATCCAGTCAGCATAGTCCCCGACACGGGTATATACTCCTTAAAACCAAAAATTTACCCGTTATAAAATAATCAATCAATACAAAACAAACAAACCATGACTAAGTTTTATATTTAAATCAGTTTCGATTAACTTACCAGGATATTGTCCACAACCGATTCCCCTAAAACACACCAATTGCAGAGAATAAATTTATGACAAACAAAACATGACTTCAACTTTTGTATTTAATTCCGTTTCAATGAACTTACCAACTCACTATTCCAATTTGTTCCCATCTATTTCCTACTTTTCTCATCAAGGGTCCACCACTGTCACCCAAACATGAATCCTGATTTTGTACGCCAGCACACAACATATTTTTGGTAATTCCTAAGGGTCAAGGGTCAAGATTATAGGTCAAGGGTTCATTATTTCATGGCTTTAAGCCATGAAACTGGCCTCTTTTACTAGTATATAATATTTTACAATACCCCCAGGAGCTTGAGATCCATAGGTAGCTGCACATTGCTGCAGATTCCATACTTGTAGGTCTACCTTCCTGTAAATACCAGGTTGATATGCACTTTGAGCTGATAAGCGTCCCCACCCTAAATTGTCAGATTAGGAAAAACCATTTATTGCCCATTATTATTCACAAGGCCATTTATTAACCAACATATTATCTGTGACTTACCTGCCACGGTAGCAGGTTGTCCTTCATAGTTACCGCCACTGGAGATACAAATAGGCCTAATGTCATTATTTCCATTACTTCCAAACTGAACTGGGCTGTCCAATTTCAAAAGCTGTGAACATACCAAGCATTAGTTGTAGTAACTGGATTTCATAGATTGACGAAAATGAAGTGATTTTAACCTACAGCAATGTCATTGTAGAAATACTGTTGATGAAACTGTCGGTGAAGAATCAATTTGGAAACACTTTTTACAGTCATAGGTCCATCAGAAATAGTATGCAAATCGTAGTCTCCAATATAAACTTTAAAAAGCTGCTGTAACTCATGTCCAGTTACACTGAAAAATACATATATGAAAGTCCACATTGTAATAATTCTAAAATTAGAAGCCAAATTCAAATATTTAAATCATGTATTTACCCATTGAAGCAATGCTGCAAGTAATAACAATATATACAGTTTTTAAAATGTTTCAGATTATATAAATTTTCAAAATTAGTGACTATGTAGGAATCAGCACTTACAGCTGCCGTTAAGATGTATTGTGAATCAATCAGAGTCCCTCCACACACTTGACGCCCATTTCGCACTAAAGCAACCAGCCAAGGGAATTCACCCTTCCCAGCCTAATTCAGTACACAAAATGTAAGTCGTTTCTTCACTATATCATTATGCTATGCTACATATACGTTTTAAACATACTGCTTACCTGCGAGCCTCCTACAATTTTTCCGACGCCACAACTTGAAGAGACTGGTGGGGTTTCAGTTGTACTTGGGGGTGCAGGTGGTCTAGCGGTGGCCCTTGTAGTTGTCTGCTGTGTCCAATGTGGCCATTGAGGTGCTTGGGTTGAACGTTGTGTAGTGGTGGGTTGTGTCCAATGTGGCCACTGGGGGGCTTGGGTTGTTCTCCTGGTAGTCGTTTGCTGTGTCCAGTGAGGCCACTGTGGAGCCTGAGTCGTTCGTCGTGTAGTAGTCGGTTGAGTCCAATGTGGCCACTGAGGAGGGGCTTGGGTTGGTCGCGGTGTAGTAGTTGTCGTCGTGGTTGTAGTAGTGGTAGTAGTGACGCGTGGTGGGCGAACAAACCCTGGAGGTCTCATAGTCAACTGATGGAATATATGTGAGTGAATGGAACCAAATGACGGAAAACTAGGCTGTGAAGCCACGCTGGAACCGCAACATATTTGGTTCTGTCTCAGTTGTGCATCTGCTCGAAACATGAAAAAGTTTGAAATCTCTGGTCTACTACAAGAGCCAGACATGTTCATATACATTTCCGCTAGCCCATTGTTCATAATATGACCATCATCCGGACTATACAATATGGGATAACACTGTCGGAAAGAGGCACAATATCCACTGAGTCCGTTGTTTGTCAGACAAGGACCTAGGCTTCCAAGTGATGGTGCAGTTGCCGGAGGTGACGTTGTTGAGGGAGGATGGGTGGGCTGTAAAGGTTGAAGCTGTTGCAGATTATTTATTCCGGGAAATTGTGGGAACTGTGGAAATTGTTGGGCAACTGAGATCTGCTGATTCATTCCATTTTGAACAAATGGCCATCCAGGTGGAAACAGGCCGCCTCCAAATGATGGGAATCCTAGTTGACGTTTACTTCTTGCGGCTTTGGGGCTACTTGAGATAACCTTGTTACTCGAGCCAGCTATGGATTCATGCAAAAATACATTCACACTATCATTTCATGACATCATCAGATTTTAAAGCACATTGAACGTAAATTACTGATGATTAGCATAATAGTACCACTTTGCAAAAAATAAAACAGTGTCATTGTAAAACTTTTTGCATGTACTTATGTGACAGATTTAGCCAGCTGAAACAGGTTTAACTAGAAAACATAGTAGATATAATAAAAATGTAACATGTTTTGCAATGCTGGGCACGTAAGCAATCACAATACCTTCTATAACGATCGCATCATCTTCAAATGGAGATCCTGTTGGGTATTGTGCTCCAGCATCATGAAAAATCGTGATGCTAAGAAGGGTAACATGCAAAAGCAGCAAACTTATTCGAGGTTTTCTCCATCGTAATTCGGAACGTAACCTCATCCTAACAATCAACACAACCATTTAGTCTAATATACAAAAATAGTTTAAAATGTGATGATAAAAATATTATCGTATTTTCTTACTTATAAACAATTTGTGGACCCGGTAGTACTCTTGAAATGTATTTTTATTAGAACAACAAGAACTGATGTCTTCACAAAACATTCATAAATTGCGTATCAATTTTAATGTAATCTGATACGATTCAGTTGATCAGTCGGTTTAAACACTAATGAAAATACAATTTAAATTTCGAACTCGTCCATCAAGAAACGATTTTAGAAGAAAAGATGATCCTGCAATAAAAATGTCAAAACTGGAAACGGCTACACCCCTCACGCATTTTTTTCACTATATTTCATAGATGAAATATTATAAGTACGTGGTCTTTCACGCGAAAAATGCGAAGATAAATATGCAAATTTTTCGCAAACCACGGCTTTAATGTTGTTTATCTTTAAAAGACAAGAAAGCTACAAAGAAATGGATCTGAGTGAACGCAGAGTGGATTTGCTACTGTGAGACATCACAGGAAATTGATGTGCACTATAATAGCTTTCATCAAAACCAAATTTTCATTCGACCAACGAAAAAAGGTACAAAAGACGCTTGCGGATACCGATACACCGGTGGTCGGTCGGTCGTCGCCTGTCTTCTTTAAAAAATAAACGCTGCGTACATACATATTATATCCCTCCTCGTCTCATCTCACATATTATTATGATGATGGGTACATTGAAAAGATCCTCACCCGAAAAAATACACTTGTAAGAATACAGCTAAAAGAAAAACATCACTAGTCCCAAAAGATTAGAATTTTATTGGTTTCATACAAGTTGACGTGATTCGACACTATTTTCTTCTCGTCAATAAAGCATTGTTTTGCTGCCTCCGCCTGAGAGTTTCAAGATGAGCAACTCATTCGATATTATTGATAACGTTTGCTGGCTGATGATGATTATAATCCTTATGTAGTCTTTTAAAAAAGACAAGGCGCATCATGATGATGTACATTTAGTAGAAATTTGCATCAATCAGCTATCTGAGTATTAGTATATTCGTGTTTCCCATTTTTACTTTACAGAGATACATAATATGGCAAAATAATTTATTACACCAGGTGTAAATCGGATAGATATATAAACATATAACAGATCTAATACGTGAACGTGATGATATGACAAAGTACCAAAGTGATGTGCGGAAAGAAAGGTAAGGTTTGCAAATTTTTTTCTCAAAAGGTAGGTACGCTCTTGTTGTGTACAAAACATGAGAACATAGATAATCTTGTTTTTATTGAGGTAGTAGT
This sequence comes from Entomobrya cf. arborea Gr-Col-00668, assembly GCA_034699025.1. Classification (NCBI taxonomy): domain Eukaryota; kingdom Metazoa; phylum Arthropoda; class Collembola; order Entomobryomorpha; family Entomobryidae; genus Entomobrya; species Entomobrya cf. arborea Gr-Col-00668. The sequence continues at coordinate 15,664 of JAQIWN010002046.1, forward strand.
AGTCTTTTTGCAAAGCTTAGAGAACATCATTTTTTGCAATTATCTTACCGTTGACGAAGATGAGGAGGTTTGAGAGAAGTAGCGACGATGATGCTTTGCTTCTACTTTGATTTTTCAGCGTAAGGAGTAAGGATAGCTATGCAGCAGAGAAGCGACAATTGCATTTACTGATTACGGGACAACAAGAGCTTAATCATGTTCATAAAAGGGTAATGAAATCGACCGTGAAACTGCAAACATTTTTTTTAGTCTGGTATGCACATCTGCTGTGATAATAAAATCAGCATATTGCAAAAAAATGGTTTGACCGACATTTTATGCTATAGGTTTGGGTATGGTATCAGGAGAAAAAAAATGAGAGCAAATTCACTACAAGGCGTTGTCTTCTATTTTTTTCCTTTTAAGAGTAATCGAATCAGGATGTCAACTGGATTGCTAATAAAAAGACATGATATACCTTCGAGCTGGCTTTTACCCAAAAAACAAATACGTACACGTAACGTCACACGTGACGTTGACGCAAATGAGATGTTTGAATAAATTGTGTCCCTGTCACTTTGATCAACTATTAAAACAAACTTTCAAATCAAGGAAGGACAAAAAAGAAAACGTTTTCTTTTCTCTCGCAACAGATATTAAAAAGATCATGCATTTGGATCTAAAATAGCATGATTCTTAATTGCAATATGACTCATGACTCATATATGACAATGGTCATTCAGTCATTCCATACTTTGGTTTTTGGTAGATGAGAAAATATTTAGACGATTCCGTTGTTCTTTCAGATATTTTCTGCTATCAATCCTGTCTCAGTGTACATGAGCAATATATTTCGCTGTCATTGCTGAAAAAGAAAACCTGATCTTTCTTAAGATTACATGCATTACTGTTTTGTTTAATCTGCAAGTGACTTTATGGTGGTTGTAATTGCAGCAATTTGGCTATTTATGAGAAGTATTCATGACATGGCCTTTCATTTGTACCGTTTTATCAATGAAAGCTATAGCTAGTCACTTTATTCTATTGAAACATGAGACTGATGCCCATCTATGAAAATGTTTTCTCGAGGTTTACACGGATTCATAAACTAATCGGATCAGTTTAAGGTTTGCACATATTTCATAAATGTTTCTTCGTAAAGAAGCAGTATTCAAGTTGCAGTATTCTTAATTTTTTCTCATCTCATCATCATTCTCAATCTCAGAGAACTGATTGATAAGTACTAAAAGTGCACAAAAAAGTTGTGGTAGATGAATGGCTTGTTGTAACTGTGAATTTCTTTGAGGAGAAAAACAAATGGAAAATTACTACTATGGTGGCTACGTGGTGGCAACCTTGACTGACTTTGCTGCGTAAAAGAACAAACTGAATGATAGATGCTTTTATCTTCCCCCGTAGGGCTAAAGCCGCAGGTGCAACAATTTACAATTTAAAGGTAAACCAGTAGTTGTAGTTGTAAAAGTAGCAGTTGTAGTACAATGAGTAGTAAAATTGGTCGGGTGAAAAAGTAATAGTGAATCGAGCATTTTTTGCACATTTTATTGTCTGTCTGTCAAACTATTCTGTAGTTCTGCAAGCTGTGGTACTCAATTCAAAGAGAGTTAAGATAAGACAAGTGCATGATGGTGATAGGAACCGCTATATTGCTTTTTGTTCACGTTTTTTCTTCAAAATAGATAAAGATATGTGCATCCCATGAAGATCCAAAAGTTGTGGACATCATCATGTTTCAATCTAATCTAAACAATGATTGCTTTCATTACGATTAATGCTTATGCTTTGTTATGCCAATGACTAGTGATGTGTTACACGGAAGCTCAA
>JAQIWN010002047.1:0-17483 GCA_034699025.1 Entomobrya cf. arborea Gr-Col-00668
TGGACAAATTCGGGAACATCTTTCGTATCAGCATATTTTTTGTTTTGGTAATAATTTGTCCAAAAGTAATGAATTGAATTGTTGTATTTATCCAGGGTTGCAACTTGAGGTAATATGGTAGGAAAAGAGGTTCTTTCCAAAGCCATCTTCTTGTGGCGTGAAATTAGGGTTTTGTTTAATGCTTTTGTAATAATTGCAGTTAATGCTATAAAAGAATTTATCTCGGGAAAGTATAAACCACAATCGAAATCTGAATATGTTATATTTTTTGTTCGTGAATTTATAATGCAATTGAGTTGTACTTGGTCGTAAAACATATGGTGCGAAAAATATACAGTGTTCATTTTTGGGTCAAACTAGAGACAAATTTTGAATAGAAATTTGACTAATATTTCTGTTTGTGCTGTTGAAATAAATGATGTTTGTTCCTATACCGATTTAATGGATTGGTTTGTGAATCTAACAATGTTTTACACATTGAAGAAAGATTAAAAGTACATTAAGCACTTAACAACAAGCGCTAGTACTATTACCTTCAAATGGTTTTTTTCACAGTTTAGCAAAGAAAAATTCTCGATGTCAAAGAGAGTTTTACTTTAGGTTAAGTGAGACTTGAAATCGTGAAGAGGCTTTTAAAGCTTGTCGTACTTCGGGCACGATATTTTCAACGAAATTGTCTAAACTAAAGTACGTCAATGTCTCTGTTTTAAAAAATCGTAAATGTAGTAAAATAACCATCGGAAAAATTATTAAACTAAAAGATTATTTTTTTCAAAAACGTGTTTAAATGATCATTTTAAAACATTTCATGATTTTGTAATCCTCAAAGTACTTCATTTTTAAATGGTACAATGGTTAAAGATTATACTTTATTGATTTACGCATAGCAACATAAAGGATTTAAACAAAATATGGCAATTTTTTGAACCGACAAGGATTGCTGGACAAATATTTTTACGTGTAAAAAGGGGTTACACACTTATATGAAAATCTAAAAACTGTGTGATGTGAAGGTCTGGTTCGAAATCTGTCCAGCGTAAAATGACATTATTTTTCATGAACTAAAACCAAACATTTTTCTGGTAGGGGACATATCCCAAATTCATCAAGCCAAATTTTATTCGACAGTTGATATGAAAATCCTTTTGGTCCACATATCTACACTCACGAGGCATGTTCCCCAGTGGGTACCCATAGAATTGCTTAATATTTTGGTTAGCTACTAATATAAGATAATTATTGCCCAAACCATTGGTCACCATCCTTTGCTGAGTAACACAACTTTGAAAATATTGTCTTGAGATTACTAGTTTCTCCACCCGCCTGGTTTCGACAATTTACTGACTTATTATGAGCTTCTATATTTTTTTATACATACGATGGGTACTTATAAATATTTTACTGTGAATTTTAAGCTTGCTTCTTCTACTATGGCAATATATGGATAATGAAACATAAAGTTTATCGTTTTCTAAATTACAATGTCGGCTCTTAAATGTTTCTTCTGAACTTTGGCGTAGAAACGAAAATTGCATCAGTTACGATTACCTGAAAGAATTTTACCATTAAATGAAATAATTTTAGATACTACGTGTATTTAATTGATTTAAAAACAAGTGGGACCCAAACAGGTATCAGTAAATAGTAAATTCATATATCCATGAGAATGGGTTAACCTTGTCTCAAGGCAAAAATTTCAAAGTTGTGTTACTCAGCAGAGGGTGGCCATGGAGACCAATGGTTTGGGCAATAATTAATTTATATTAGTAGATAACCATCGCCAAAATATTAAGCAATTCCAAGGGTCCCCGCTGGGGTACATGCCTCGTCAGTAGGAAAACACAACTTAAAGACTTAACTTAATTAACTCTTATTCATGATAATGATGATCGCATGAAAAGAAATCTCTTCATCCGTGGCTTCATGTATCACCCCCTCGTTTCCAGTCAATTCAAATACATTTATGTAGCTTTCACTCCCAAATCTCAACAATGGTACCTGTCCTCCCTCCCACCTTGGATTCCTCGGGGGCAAAAGATGACATTATTTGATTTTTTCTGCCTTTACCAGATATCCTAATTTGACTAAAAAGTGATCCTCCCTCCCTCCGGCATCTCCACAAAATGCACAAGGATGTCCTTTTGTAATTCCTTCTTTTGTTAGATTTGGATTCTTTCCACGAAATGTCATCTAAACTGGTTCACTAATTCATAAATCCTTAACTGATCTCAAACTCAGTATAATATTTTGTTACTGTCATAATCATAGGGTTTTTTAAGTAGAGATCGATCGTCGGAAGTCGAGCATTTTATTTTGTAACTTGGAACACGAAAATCAAATGCATAGATTAAGTATGTGACAAGACCGTAGACAAGTTGGAATGAATTTTTAATTAGGATTATATTTTATTTAAATATTTGAAACTAAAAATTATTTTAAACATTTATTTATTGATATTTTACCGGAATGAATGACCATTCAATATTCAATTTAATTTAACAGCATGTATAATTTAAGACATTCGCAAAAAAACAACAATAACGTCATCATCATCCATATCATTTAATTCTGTACAGTACAATGAGAATACCCCAAATTAAAAATATTCATTATTATAACGACCACAGTAGCGACAAGTAGTTGCGCCGACTGCGACTGGGGTGACGACAAGGTCGCAAAAGTCCATTGCAGCTTCCGGATTTTCTTTGAAAAGCTTCTTGTAATCCTCAGAGTCTCTCAGTTCATCATGTCTCCTGAAATAGATATCACAGATACGTTATGACAAAGTTTGTGAATTAAAATAAAATGGCTTCAGATCTTCAATTCACTGAATTCAATACTAATACTCACTCTCTCATGACCTGACTGCACTTTTGCATCAACTCCTTCAAATTTTCAACAATTCTCGAGAAGCAAAATAACTGCACGGCTGTGTCAATACCAAACCACTCGTCAGGCTTAGTTAGAAAGAGAGACTTCATGGCATCCTGTAAGTTAGTCATGGAATACTTCTCCGATGCCTCCAGTAGCTCAAAACAGATGTCACAGTTGTACTCGACTTCGCCTTCGTCGACATCCTCGGAGTCAATACAGTACAGATAGTTGAGTAACGCCTCCACTCCCTCCTTACTCATCTTCTCCAGTGTCACTGTTTTGGTTTGGCCCTCCACAAATGAATCGCCTTTGAGCATAGCCTGAAAGACTGGACTATTTCCTAAGAAAAAAAATTATTTCACAGAAACATGAAGCCATAATTTAGTTTTTACAAAATTAAATTTTAAATGTTATTATGGTAACAGTACCAGTAAGAAAGATTTTGTGACAAGGATGTCTGGAGCCACTTGCCGAAACTATCTCAACATCCGTGTCAACTTGTTGGGTTAAAATTTTGTTCGAGAATGAAACCAAGTTGGTTGACTTTTTAGTTGGAAGGGACTCCGCTCCTGCTGACATGATGACATTTGCCATAGGACCCTTTCTCCTCATTTTCGACAACAAATGCCGTGAGGACATATTTTTAAATACTCCAATTATGTAGTAAGTTATTTAATTTAAGCGATGGATTTTACGACTAATCACTGATTTTTTTAAAAAGCACGAGCGAAAAATGCACAGCAATAAAATTATGAACGTATAATATTGTAAATTGATAAAATGGAATTCACATTGAAGAAACCGAAAAACAAATGTCAGGGCAGATTAAGATTAACACATGTATGACACGACACGACTCACTACGCACTCTATTAACTTTGTATTTATGCGTGCCGACATCCAATTTAGTTAAACATACAGCCAATCAAGGCGCGATATATTTCATAATTCCCCGGCCCCAAGTAAAGTGAACGTCTGTCTAGTATAGTGGTATGTTATTCAGCGTTTTTTGCATTGGTTTAGTGTTTTTATGAATGTTGGTATAATCAGTTAAATAAATAACACAAGTAAATTATTATCCAGATTATAAAATAATAATAAAATGAGATTTATCATAATGAAGGTACTCAGCCTCCATTTTGTAGTTCATTCTTTTCAATGACAAACGATCAAAAATATTTATCTTTAAAATATTTCAATTAGGTAATTTAAGGAATGGAATGATGGACTTCATTTTTTTAAGCACGCAAAAGGGAACAAACAATACAACCAAAACTTCTTCCGATGTTAAATAGATGTATTTTTTTCCTCAAAAAGTACGCCACAAATGTTCAAAAATCGTTTAAAGATGCATCCTGGCATGCGCCCTGATAAAACATACAGCCCATGCTTGATGTTCTTTGCAATAATTCAAGTACTTTTGCGCTTTTGACTGTGTGTGTTTTCAAACCTCGAAACCCACTGGCTCCTGAGATATGGGGGTCACCATGTCAGGTCACATGTATTTTAAATGGCAAAAAGTTTTTGGTTTAGTTTTAGAATTGCCATAGGCATACTTTTCATTTTCTGTAATGCATGAAAAACAACAGAAGTAAAAGTAAATGATAGCTTAATTTGTTTTAAAATGTAAATTGCTAATACCTATGAAAAAAATCAATCAATAATTTTTTATGAACTTACATTCATATGAATCTGTTTGAAATTAAAAGATTTTTTTTTTTTTTTTGACAACGAATTAATGTAGCATGAAAATAAATCAAATGCGTGTGTGTCGTGTAAGCTGTGTAGAAAAAGAAGCGCGCAAGTTAATTAAAATTATACAATAATCCACACTTTGTCCTTATTATTTAGGTGAAGTTCAGATCGGGAGGAAATTTAAGTTTAATTAGATATACAAGAATAATTTTGGTAAATTCTGTACGCCTAAAACCTTTGACTACCAATTACGTCGTATTACAAAAACACTAAATGTATAACCCCACATGAATTAATTAAGCACATTACGCTACACTAATCCGAATCAGAATACGCTTGAGTGCATTCGCCTTCACATGAATAACAAAAATGGCGACAATTACGAAGAAGGAGCAAATGGTTGCATAGGTCCATTGCAGCTTCCGGATTCTCTTTGAAGAGCTTCTTGTAATTTTCAGAATTCATTACTTCAGCTTCTTTCCTGAAAAACGTAGGAGAAACGAAAAAAGGAACCCTTTTTACTTTTAAAATTTGTTTCCCTTAGTACATATAATTTCGAAAGCTAATTTAAATTGGAATGGCAAAAACTGAATGCTCACGATCTCAAGACTTCAGTGCACTCCTTCATCAATTCTTGGCAATTTTCCACATTCCTTGAGAAGCAGAATAACTCCACAGTGATGTTAACTGTGAACCACGCTGAGGGCTTCTTCAAAAAGATGCGTTTCATGGATTTCTGCAATTTGCTCATGGAATACTTCTCTGACGCCTCCAATAGCTCGAAACAAGTCTCACAATCATACTCAGCGTCATCCTCGGAAGTAATGCAGTGCAGATACTTAAGTAGCGCCTCAACTCCCTTCTTACCAATGTCCTCCAATGTCACACTTTTCGTTTCACCTTCCTTGAAAGAGTCTCTTTTGAACATGGCTTGGAAGACAGGACTGTTTCCTAAAAAATAGAGAATAAAAAATCACTACATTAACATTACACCAATAATTAAGTTTTCGAATTAATTAAAGTTAATTATAATTCAAAGTTAATACAAACAATGTTGCTAAATTAGCAGTAAGAAAGATTTTGTGACAAGGATGCTCGGAGTGGAGCCACTCGCCGAAACTATTTCAACATCCGTGTCCAATTGTTCACTGAAAATTTTATCCAGGAATGACCTCACGTCCGCGGATTTCCTCTTTTCGATGTACTCGGAAGACATCTCGCTGCTTTTTTCTCCGTCAATGACAAAATGTTCAGAACTTTTTTAACCCTTCAATTAAATATTTTAAATGGTGGAATGTTAATGTTGAACTTCTAGCTTCTAACACTTCACCTTTTCTGATTGAAAACAGCATATATGGATGCAGTAGCGTCCCGAGAGCGCTAATTTTGTATTTGGCCGTCCCGCTCCCCATATGCTAGTAGCCAATTAAAATGTGAAATGCTTCATAATGCCCCAAGTTCTTTGATTTATGCCTGAATGCGTATATTTAGATGAAAGTATGCATTTTTGGGATAATTAGATTCATACAAAGAAAAGGAGAAAAGCAAAGGGGCTTGCAATATAGCAAGATATATAGCAAGAGTTTTTATCAAAGGTTACAAATTGTTGAATCGCTTTAAAATGATTTTATTTTTTGCAAAGAAAAAATTGTATTCTACTGAAAAAAAATAATATCCACTATTTTATCCCAACGAAAGAAAGTAATTTGAATTGAAGTTTGGATAGTTAATTTTTGGTTTTGTCTTTAAATCGCCATATCTCAGACGTTAACTAAGCTAGCAACTTGGAATGTATGTGACCTGACCACCCCCATATCCTAATTTTACAACTTTTAGACCAATCCATAAGTTTATACAACAAACAGTTTTGGAGTTACAGAAAAAAACGGTTTCGGTGTTTTTGCCAAGTCTCTCCCGGTTTTCCTTTTACCCCGGTAATTTGCACTCGTTGAGTTCTATCAGATAAGCACATTTGTTTTAAAATCTGACGACCTCATACATTTGTATGGACACTCATATTTATGATAATGTCGTGAAGGGGCTTTTTTATAAATTGCGTTAAATCTACTTAAAACGAAACAATTAATATATTGGCAGTTATTATGCAAGAAACTTCTGGAGTAAGTGTTACCATCTACCAAAATGACAAATAAATTTTTAAAATAGCTCGAAGACATTAATGTTTTGAAAAATCACTAAAAACAACGTCAAGAGAAAAATTAGAATTTTCATTTTGAATATTTAATTCAAGCTTTATTCGCGCAAACCCACACTTAAAAACAAAAGTAATGCACGCGATTAGTAGCTTAAAATGAATTGTATAGAAATATTTAATTTTTCATAGAACACAAATTGGTCACACAATAACGAAAATTGATCAATCGCAGCCACAGCACTGCTCTGCCTCAAAAAAATCAACAGGCAAACTACCACAAGAAGAATGCAAGAGCCAAAACAATGAAGATAAGTACAATGTTAGTTACAAAAAGACACCCTATTCTTCGACAATGCTCCAAATGTGCATGGTCCTCGATGGTACAACAACAATCATTGGAGTGCGCTTCAGTTGAGCGTGAGCAGAGCAAATGGTTGAATAGGTCCATCGCAGCTTCCGGATTCATTTTGAAGAGCATCTTGTAATTTTTAGAACTCATTACTTCGCCAGTGCATTTCCTGGAAGAAAAAAGTAGGCCACGAAAATACATTGTCCAACAGTTATGTAATAAATGAAAAAAAAAATAACTAAATAATAATGCTTAAATACTGAATACTTACGATTTCAAGACTTTGGCGCACTCCTTCATCAATTTCTCGCAATTTACCACATTCCTTGAGAAGCAGAATAGCTCCACAGTAGTGTCAACTTTGAACCACTCCGGAGGCATCTTCAAAAAGATGCGTATCATGGATTTCTGCAATTTGCTCATGGAATACTTCTCTGACGCCTCCAATAGCTCGAAACAAGTTTCACAATCATACTCAGCTTCCACGTCCTTCTTGGAGTCGATACAGTACAGATAGTTAAGTAACGCCTCCACTCCCTCCTTACTCATGTCCCCCAATGTCAGACTTTTAGTTCGTCCTTCCTTGAAAGAGTCTCCTTTGAACATGGCCTGGAAGACTGGACTGTTTCCTAAAAAGAGAGAAAATAAAAAAATCAACAAATTAATATTACACTAATAATTAAGTTTTCTATTTTATTTAAGTTAATTTTAATTGAAAGTTAATACAAACAATGTCGCTACATTACCAGTAAGAAAGATTTTGTGACAGGGATGCCTGGAGCCACTCGCCGAAACAATTTCAACATCTGTTTCAAATTGCTCACTGAAAATCTTCTTCAGGAATGAAGCCATGTCCGTCGCTTTCCGGTTTCTTACGTACTGGGAAGACATCTCACTGCAGTGCACTGCTTTATCTCAACGAAAAGAAGTCCCAAAACTATGTTTGAAAGTAGCACTTCAATTAAAATATTTAAGACATGGAATGCTGATGTTGGCAGGGTTGTGCTGTGATTACAATTACTCAATCTGATTATGTAATCAGATTACTTTAAAGTAATCAGTAATCTGTAATCTAATTTGCAACTGCATTTTAAAGTAATCTGTAATCAGTAATCAAAAAGTTCCTAATTTACATGTAATCACTGTAATCAGATTACAAATTACAATTTTAATCGAAAATTTCAATATTTTGTGTGATAAGGTATTCATTTTCCGTATTTTTGTCCATAATATATTAAAATAATACGAAAAATACAAAGTATTAGCGTTTTTCTGAATAAAAAATACATTTAAGGTGTTTAAAATGCAAAAACACATTGGTATTCAGTGGTGCTTGATGACTTCAGCCTTTTTAAGCCATTTACAACTTTGAAATTAAACTGTAAACAAAACCTGGCACCAAGAAAGTAATCTGTAATCAAAATATCTCGATTTGTTTTTTGTAATCTGTAATCAAAAATTTGCTTTTGAAAAATTGTAATCAGTAATCTGTAATCTATTTTGCAAACCCATGTAATCAACCCAACCCTGGATTTTGGTCTGAATCTAGAACAATCAAATCACGGATCCAATCAGCATGCAAACAGCATCAATTCAGATTGTTATTCCCAAAGCCAGCAAAAAATAGTACAAAGTTTGTATTCCTCCGTCCAGTCCCGCCCCTCATGCCAGTTACCATGTGTGTTTCACAATGCCCCAAGCATCTCGATGTCTATGTATGTATGTGTATATTTGGACCAGAATAAATATGCATTAGGGATAGCGGAGGATACGCTATCTAGTAGAATACAAAAAAAGGAAGTGGATCGACAAGGCAATGGCAAGATAATGATAAGTTTTATCAAACCGATGCTTATTCAATTTAATTATTTATTTTATTTATTAAGCGATAAAAGAAAAAATTGGGCAGTTAAGTTCACAGAAAAGTCAAGACGTTTTAATGGTGTCAACTCCTCAAGAAAGTTAGCATCCCCAAATTTAATCTTGATTGGGTTACAAGAACGCCAATATTTTCTTATCTATTTCCTAGTTAATCTGTATTCATATCTCCACTCCAGTCGCTTAGCAGCCGCAATTTAATGTTTAGAATCAGTATATACCAAAACCATTCCACCCAAAATTGCAAGAAGTGTAGGGATACTATCGATTGTCGTGATAAGAAAGGCTGCAATCGTCAAAATATTTGTTTCGTTTTGAGTTTCATTAGATATTCCAATCAATATACCGAGATTTATTGAAAGTGTTAGAATTGTTGCGCTGATGAAAACACCTAAACATCGGTTTTGCACAATGTTTGTCAACGTGGTTAAGATTTGAAGTTGGCAGTATCTGAGAGCATCTTGATAAACATTTGAACTGGTTTATAATCTGTTCCAAAACATTGCAATGGTTTCTACAATGCAATCATTATCGTTGGAATTATATGAATTGCCGTGACACCATGAACCCCAAAAAGCCAAAACCATGTGTTTCCAATGAATACAATTATTTTGAATACTGCATACCAAATGACCCTCGAACTAATTGATTTAGTATCAAATTTGGGATTGAAGCACTCTTCCAGAAGAATATATCCAATAAGAGAAGGTTAACATGGGTTATTCCAATGAGTACCGATGACGTAAACTGGTGCAAAGGCTACCGAAATAAAAAGCATCACTGGGACCATCAGCAGATTTAAAAAGTCCATGTTAGATGTCTTGGATACTATTGCATTCAAGTTGCAGTCTGGTTGATCCTCATATTTCTTCCTGAGAGCTATCAAATTATTCAGGTAGACTTGCAAATTATTTTCTTTAATTCGGGATATGTGAACTCGATTGCGCTTTCATACAAAGGCAAGTAAACCATCCAAGAATGTTATTTCTTCCAGAGTGATTGCTAGTTTCTCTGTATAAAATTATGACGCACTGAACAAATTACAAGTAAGCTGCTAGCCAAATACTCTTAACCTTTAGTTTTCGTAATTCAGTTTTATTCTTGGCTGCAAACTGAATGCTTTCATGACTGTTGTTTTTGAAATGAGTTTTAATGGGACACATTTAAAAGTGTCCGCTTGTCTTACTGTTATTTTAAGTAGAAATAACTTGTCCAGAAATTTATGGAACGTCATTTTTGTTTTCATTCAAGTTTTCTACGTTCCAATTGTAAGCAAGCTCTTTCGAGAAATATCAAAATTAAGTAATATATTTTGTAAAATAATTGCAGCACTGTAGTCATAAGTATTTGTAGGATTTATTTCAAAAGAACAGTTTTTAACTTATTAACTTAACTATGTTCTTTACTTATTATTAAATAAAGGATAATAAGCTTAAATAATTGGTAGAATAACGAATGAAATATAGTATTTGGCGAAATTAAACACAAATACTGTCAGGAGTTCGGATTTAAAAATATTTTACGTTTATTTTAAACTGATGCGAATGAAACTCCTTTTAAGGATGTTTCACGTAGCAGTTAGCTTAAGAAATACAAATGGGCTACCCAGGCTTTTTAAAGCAAATATTTTTAAATCTAAAAGAACCGTGAACTCGTGACGTATAAGCCCACCATGAATAACGTCATTTAAAACGTTATATTTTAAACGCATAATTACAACTACTGGATTTATAATATGTTTTGTGTGATATCTTGACAAAAAATCTGCACGATATTTCCAAATTATAATTTCCAATATAGTTAGATAATGTACTGAATACAAAACTCTTTAAGAATTTAAGAATTCGGCATATTATTTGGGGATGAACCATATAATTTAAACATTGAAGTATTTATGTCATGCCATATATGTATCATTGTGCATTAGCTTAAAAATGACCATAAGCGTGGACTGCTTCATACTACTTAATTGTCAATTACAAAACACAAAAATATCATTAATTATGAAATATTTGCCATCATAAATAGTTAAAAAAAAGTCAAAGTCTAGTATACATTTCATAATGACAGCTACATTGATATCCGGCACAAATCAAAGCTTAACTTGTTTTTCCAAATTCACTTAATTTTTTTTCAAATTTGTACCCCGAATTAATATTAGTTATCTAAACTTTACACAAAAATGTATTTCATAATAAAATATTTACCTTGATTAGTAATATTCCTTAATAAATGCGAAAATTACATTTATATTAAGGTAGTGCTCTATAAATTTGTTTTAAAAGTATTGAAAACCATCTGCTAGACGAGCATTACAAGGAAAATCACGAAAAAAGCCTCTTCATTCAAAAGTAAAGTGTACAACTGCTAATTGTTCTAAAGTTTTCTCTCGGCGTGATGCGATGCTGAGACACGTTCGAGACGTTCATCTTAAACCCCGAAATCGTAATCTTAAATGCTCACATTGCAAAATGAGTAATTTTACAACAAAAAACGAAGGTGTAAAACATAAAAAAAGAACACCAAAATTGTCCTTAGTATTGTTATTTCTGTTTAAACTAAATTCAGCATCTAAATATTCATGCTACAGAAGCACATTTAAGTAGAACACTACAAAGATAAAATGCTAGAAATAACGAACAAATGTATTTTGGACGAACGGACCAGTAATAAGGCTGACAGCAGTTCATCTGAAGAAGGTAGCAGTGAATCAGAACAAGGCAACAATACATCTGGAGAATTAAGCAGTGAATCTGGGGAATTAAGAAGTGAATCTGGAGAATTAAGCAGTGAATCAGGAGAATTAAGAAGTGAATCTGGAGAATTAAGCAGTGAATCTGGAGAATCAAGCAGTGAATCTGGAGAATTAAGCAGTGAATCTGGAGAATTAAGCAGTGAATCTGGAGAATCAAGCAGTGAATCTGGAGAATTAAGCATTGAATCTGGAGAATTAAGCAGTGAATCTGGAGATTTAAGCAGTGAATCTGGAGATTTAAGCAGTGAATCTGGAGATTTAAGCAGTGAATCTGGAGATTTAAGCAGTGAATCTGGAGAAGTAAGCAGTGAATCTGGAGAATTAAGCAGTGAATCTAGAGAATTAAGCAGTTAATCTGGAGAATTAAGCAGTGGATCAGAAAAAGGTAGCTGTGACTCAGATGAGGACAACAATGAATCACAAAAAGTAAACAGTGATTCAGAAAAATACAGCAGCAACTCAGGAGAAGGCAGTTCTGATAGTGATGTTTCATTCATACCACTCAAACCAATTAAGATAGTAAAGAAAACTAAAAAGGGGTTATCAATTAAATAGAAGGGTCAGCGCATGCAGTTGGGTAACGTTGATAAAGGACAACCAATGAAATTCGTAGAACATCAAAAAATATATGGCCAGGATCTTCGGACAGACACACATCATCCCACAGCTGAATTATTATTGGAGGAGATAATTCAAGTCTCTAGGAAAGAAACGACTACTCCATTAAGTTTTACACATTATTACTGCTTACAACGCTGCAGAAATATTATATATATGTCGTATGTGGGTTTTTCAGTGTCATACCCCAGTTTCGCTAAACCAATAACAAAAAGTTGTGGGACTACGGTATGTGAATTAATCATGCAAGTGTCAACAGATAAAGTGAACAAGAGAAACAAAACTGTTTTTGAACCAATCCACATTGTTTTCAATTGAAACTTCAAAAGTAAGGAATTTAAGCAAACAATTGAAGAGTTACATGAAAAAACTAATGAAACATCAAATTATCCTTTAAAATCTTGTCATTCATAATTTTAACGAATACCAGGAGGTTACAGACAAGACGATTATCGATGAAATTCGAAAAGAAGGGAATTGCGGAAAACATAAATACAAGTATTATAGTCATATTGTGGTGTTAGTACTCATACCACAAGAGAAAAAAGTTATATTTATTGATCCAAGCAAGCTTTCGGAGCCATGGACAGAAATACTTCTAATATAAAATATCTTCAAAAATACGCAAAAAAATCGCCGGTTTTTTTGTCTTAAAATTAAAGTAGAAAATATCGAATTTTTCTGCTAGGAAGACCAGCATGGAAACAAGAATCGCGCGTCTGGCGTGTATTATAGTAGATTGGTTCACGGTTGGTGATTTTTGTTTTACAATGAATAGCAGTACTCAGAAAGGAGTTGTACTCGAAGATTTTAACGTATTTAAACCTAGGCTTTTACCTAGGCTTTTTTACTGGACTACCAATTAATATAGAAATGGATGGTAATATATGTAAGGATTCTTTTAATAGGATAGGAGCTTCAATAAATGAGCGGATGCTGGAAATGGCATGGGAAAATAGTAGTGATGATGGCAATTTGATGGAGCATCAGTGTAACATGACCACTGTGACAGGTTTTATATTATGAGAGTAAAAATACCTCATTGATTACCACCCAATATTGCATCTAACTAAGCCATGTACATTTCATTTCATGTAAGCATAATATGTTGGTTTAATTTGACAACTGTATCTTCCCTACATCTAACTTTATAAACTATGTTGGTCTGTTATTGAACAAAGATATTATTTTGTCATGCTGAGTCAAACTAGGATTTTTTAGATTTTTTTCATGCTAGGTCGCGTTTGGAATTAATTTTAGAATACTCGATACATAGAATAGCATATGAAACATTGGTTCATGAACGTCAAATTGGTCTACCAGTTGAATATTCATTTCCTCAATTTTTACTAGACGCTGTTTATTGTATTCACTTAAAGAGGATATTTCCTTACTTTCAATGTTCTCGTTTTTTACGTTCACCTCGGTTTGTTCCATTTTTTAACCATGTTCGAAATCATTCATCTCCAACCACGATACCACTGCCAACGTTCGATTATCATAATCAATCTGTTCTTCCCGACTTAAAAGATCTTGATATGCTGTAACACCAATAGGTAGTTCAGATGAATTTGTATTGTCGGCCATGTATCTCCTCTCTCCACCGTAATCAAATCGATTCGCTTCAGCAATTGTATTATTTATCTCAAAATTTTGAGATTGATGAGATTGTTCAGTTACTTGTACTTCGTACAAGTTCCGGCCTTTGCCAACCACCAAAATTTGCTTGTGACCACAACAATGCATTGCGTGTGAAAGCATACTCGTTATGTAATGTGTTATAATTTTTAAAACAAGGTGGAAAAAACGTCCCACTTGTCGTAAAAAAATTCTGTTTGCAAACGTTTCTGAGCAGCTTCGTATCTGTTTTGGTTTTGGGTATGGATTTGGGGAATATTTTTTCCCTTGTCTGTTTGTCGTGAACAAGGGAGAAATGTTTTCATCAGGCATGAGCAAATGATTCCGTTACCCTTGTAATCATCACATTCTATCCAAAATATGACAATATAAGAAGAATATCATTATAATGTACCCATCTAATACATGAACGTCACTTTGTAATATAAAATAATCATTGCAATAAAATGTAGTACGCGAAACAGGACAAGCTGGAATCTAAGGGTTATGTCTTGTTTTCAATAACAAAACACAATCCAAACTCATCAAATTTGTATACAAAATTATTATTTAATTTAATTTCTCCATTGTGATGTAATTTGACCTTCCTATGGGTTGCCTCGAAGGATTTAAGTCGCAGCATGCCTATTTCTTTTAATGTCACTTTAAACATTGTACTTTGTTTTAAACTACCAAAGTTCAACTTATCACAAAATGGAACAACATGATGACGATATTAGTTAATTGAGATGACACAGTACAACACAAAA
This sequence comes from Entomobrya cf. arborea Gr-Col-00668, assembly GCA_034699025.1. Lineage (NCBI taxonomy): Eukaryota > Metazoa > Arthropoda > Collembola > Entomobryomorpha > Entomobryidae > Entomobrya > Entomobrya cf. arborea Gr-Col-00668. The sequence continues at coordinate 14,712 of JAQIWN010002047.1, forward strand.
CACAACAAGCTTTAGAAGCAAGTTCGCTTTTTATTTTCCATAAGTTTGGATCCTTTTCATCAATAACTACCCAAACCACTGAGCCATACAAATTTATATTAGCGTATGCAAATCTATTCGGCCCTCGTCGCATTCCTTGGATACTACCTTCAGAGGTTAAGATATCCCCATTCATTACTGAACGATATGAAGAAGAAGTGACGACCTAACAAGTATGTTATTTAATCCACTTTTACTCAATGAACGCGCCGTTTCCAGTTGCATAGAATTCGCATTGCATATCATGGAATGTAACTGACTACTGATAAACGTGAGGTTAGTGGTGTCAAAATCACACCTATCCTAACTTCTCAAGACAAATCATAGAAATGGTGTCAAAATCACGTCGAAACTCACTTCTCAACAAAAATCTAGTTACTCTACAAAATTCTATCTGCTCGAGTAATCTATTTTTAGATTTTTTGAGCTGCTTTTGTTTTGGTTTTATGCATTGCAGTGTATGCAAGGAAATGCACATGTGCATGCATGTACAAATGTATAAAACAAGAAACCCAAAATATTCATGCACAAGTGCACTTCCTTGCATACACTTCAGTGCATTAAACCAAAACAAAAGCAGCAAGAAGAAGGCCTTTCTGTTCTTTTTAAATTTACATATTTCTTTCAAAATTCCTTACAAATAAATTTGTTTGCCCAAAAAATCTAAAAATAGATTACTCGAGCAGATATAAGTCGTATGTTAAAGTTCTAATAGCTTTACAAATGCATGAAACCCTTCATGCTTTACATTCTTAGTAATTCACCCAAAAAATCGTCTTCAAGTATGATAATTGTACTTTATTTGTATACCTGCGTAGCAGATGTATACCAAAGAGCAGACAACTCAAGCAATGTTATAAATCATAGTACAATTAAAACTTAAAGTATCTCTTGTTACGAAATATGTATGCTTAGATGCATGTATGTATGTATGAACTTGATGTACGGAAATTTCGAAAGTAATTTAAAAAGAACTTAAGATTATTTAGAAACCCTTTATGCCAAAGGTAGTCAAGTTGCTAATTAGAATTCATATTTGTTGAGTACAATTATTCCTTCCTATAATTTGGCAAAGATGAATTATTAAGGCACAATTGTAGAAAGATAATATTATTTGCACACAAATTTCATTAAAAACATATTACAAATATTTACATTTATTTGTTTTAAATACAATAAGCGTAACAATAGGAAACAAAAATTAGTTTGGTTTGCAATCAGAAATTATTGTTTGAATCAATTATTTCAAAAAATTGAAATCCCCACATTCAAAATATTGAGTATAAAGCATTTTGAACATTTTAGTTCATATGCATATTATCAGATAGTTTAGTTACCTGAGATCTGTAACCACATACACAGGATACTCTTTCTGGTAAATGTACGTAGTCGTAACCACCGCCACTGGCAGTCGGAGGGAAGCAAAGAATTTTTCAGAATTGATGATTGTAGGTAATGAGAGCTTATGGTTCAATTTAATACTATATGACGGGCAAAAGAATAACAGTAATTTTTTGATGTTTGTAATGAAAAATTCGTTAACTTAAGTTTTAATTAATTTAAATTTAATATATTAGGTTTAACGAAATTTAAGTTTATTGTAATCTATTAAACTTTTTCATTTGACTCCGTCTTTACACCATCAAGCTGAATACACCCAAAATTGGCAGCCACCCATAAAATCATTAGGTTTTGAAATACACGTTTGGAAGCACTTCACATCAAATAAAAGGTTCATTGAACAAAACTTCTCGTTTGAGAATGCATAACGTAGCAATAAATCGAAGACCACCGAAAACAATATATTTTGAGTTTATTATAAAACAAGTATTTTAACAGACAAAAACACACGTGGACACATAAAATGTTTTACTTAAACCAAGTAAGATTTGTATGTAATCATTACCATTATCATTACCATTTTTCAGAATATTATGCAAAACTCGGCACGACACTTCGATAATTTTAAGTATTGTTGGATAATGTACAGAAAATGTAACTGAAAGTTTAAAACTTTACTATATTATTTGGGAATGAACCATTTACTTGAACATGGATCTTAAACGAGGAAGCATTGACATAACATTACACTTCGGTGTTAAGTGTTTATAGCATGTATAAAACTAAGCAGTTTTGGGTTGTCTCAAATCTCTAAACAACTTTAATGTACAAAATTGTGCTCTTGTAAAATTGATGTAGCAACTTATATTATACTGTCTGTCACATTTATTTGGGACAAGTTAAGTCCTCACTTGTTCCTTAAAGCTATTTTTAACTTTTCTCGTTATTAAGCTTAATTTAGAATTTATGTTGTAGCTCTATATTAATTATATAGTATATTTTTATCCATGTGTACTGTAAAATAAAAAGACATGAGTTATGAATATTTAATCCAAAAGAAATGACGTTTGTAAATAAAATAAATTTATTTGTTTATAAATTATTGACAGTTGACATTTAATTATTTGTTTGAAGTTTACATCATGCTTTTTATTTTGATTACACACCAATTTGCATGGTAAATACATGAAACGTATGTTATAGCTTTTTTGTTTTGAAAACAAATGTTTTGAATCACCATTATGATATGGTTGAAAGAATATTGCCTGGTGTTTTGAATTATCTTTGGAAGTTTATGTCAACCTTTAAAAACTTTAATATCCCTAAAAATAAACAAACTTGTGTTTGTACTTAGCAGTAATTTATTTCAAACCAAATCATAAAAAGTATTTT
>JAQIWN010002048.1:0-17482 GCA_034699025.1 Entomobrya cf. arborea Gr-Col-00668
CCCAAATAGTTCATAAGTCAGGTCAAGTCTATATATCAACGCTAAGAAAATTTAGAAAATCAATTCATGGCACAAACAATTAATTTGTGAAATTGTAAAATACGAAAACATCTCACCTTAAATATGATTGATATAACTTGTTTGAAGGCCAATGAACAATTATATAAAATATTCAAAACGATTTCAACAGAGATTGTTTAGTAATATAATATTATAATATAAAAATATTTCCAGTAATCTATTGATGATGTAAAGTGGATATAAGGACTTGTTTAAGGACAAATTTTGGAAATTAGAACAAAATACCCGACTTTGTTGCCAATGTTGATATACATGCGGAAGGATACTTTTTAACGGTCCTCAAATATATTTTTTCGTTCTCTTAAGCTAATTTAGTATATAATCTATCTATTTACGTGTTTTTGCATAACGAACTGTGCATAGAAATTTTTAGTGTTTAATCTTAGTACAAAATACGAGTAAAATTTGGGACAAAAAATGACAAAATTAAAATTTCTTCAAAATTCTTCAATATTTTGCCAAACAGTTTGCTGCATCATGTAGTTGACAAAATTCTCTAAAATAGTTATGTTTTTGATTTTTTAAATTCGTACAAAATCCTAACCGTTTTTTTTACCTGAAAATATTTTTTTTCGTGTTTTTGTAATTTTTGGTGCTAAACCTTGAGCAAAAATCTTTTTTTCTACCGGAGACGTCCATTACTATGCTTAAGTATTCTAGCAAAAATCGCGAATTTATCGCAACTCGTTTAGAAGTTATGAATTTTTGCCGATTTTGGGCGGTTTTGCACCCCCTGAATCCGTGGTGCACCCGTTTCAGCAATTTTTTGGCACAGTGTGTTTCTTCAACATTAACAACCATAACATTAAACGAATTCAATTTTCGCGACTATGACACATTCGTTCGAACTCAAAAAAATGTTGCTCCATTAGAGTTCAAAAGAGAAAATACAAAAGTTAATACATGAAGAAATATAACAGAACTTAATATTATTTAAATTCAATGAGAAGAGTGTGGATTTAACTCAAGCATTTGACTCTGTAAAAAAGTAGACTGTTATTGTCGTTCTGCTTTCAAATCCGTAAAGCAAATTTAGAGGACTGAAACAATAATTTAAATATTTCTTTTGGAAAAATGGGAACAATGCGGTTATGCCTAACTTGAAATGAAACAACTAAATTAAGATTTAACGGAGCAAAGGATTTATGTAGGTTTATCGACTATGTTTAAACACATCGCGCAGATGTTTAACCATCCAGGTTAACAGAATTTTTTCATACTTTGTGTAAATTGTGTTTAATTACCTTAATTTACCAAGTCCTTCTTCTTCTTTATGAGTTAGCTTTATACAAGCGTTTGCTTAAAAAACGAAAATGACTTTAGTTAGGTATAACAACTAGGCCAAATAGTCAAACATGTGGTTCAAACATTTAACATTTAGAAGTTTCATACTAAGCTTCAGTGAAATTTTAATTCATTTAAAAGTTTAAATTAAATTTATAACAAAACTTCTCTGAAATTTAGGTTGAGCGTATTACGAGGAAATGAAATACAAACAAGCAAATAAATATTCTATAGTATATCCTACTAGAGTATATAGAATATAGCATGTACTTTACTTGTGTTTAATTTTTCGGTTTACACTATACAATCAATAATACGACAAAATATTTTTAAACATTCTTACTGGAACAGAATATTTGGCCATAGTAGTAGTATAGGAACAATAATAAAGTTTAAAAAAAACTTTAGCCTTTCACCATTGTATGAAAAATATATTATTCTACACAAAGAAAAACAAATATTGAAAGAGAAAGCGACCACCAAACTTAAATAAAAAACGGACAACAAAAGCACAAAGCATAAAGAGGTCTTAATACCTGGATAAACGCATATATCAGCAAACCAAACGAGCAAAAAAACTAATGGGCAACATAATTATTTCTCAAACAAAATCTGACTAATCTGAAATCAAAAACAAGCCCTAATTGGTGTTTTGTGAACAAATGGTATGAACTTCACAATATAATGTATTGTTCAAGATTACTATTTGAAATATATATTATAATAAATTGTTGTTTTCCAAATCTGTTTTCTACGTATACAGTTTGGCGCGTATCCTTCCTGGTAAATCATCATCCAGTTAAGAAATTCTTAGGTTACAATCGTAAACATTAGAGAATTACTCAACACACTTCATTTATAAATATTATAGCTTAATCTAATACAAAAATGAGTTTCATTAAGATCTTCGAAATAGATTTCCTACTTCTGCTATATATATATTTCGTACAAGTAACGATTTCGTATGATACATTAGACTTTAATCAATTAGTTACCTCAGTGGGCTATTGTGAATTCGTATCGATTCATTCATACCAAAAGAAAACATGTTTTCCAAAATATACTGAAGCTTTTTGCAATACATTTTTAACAAATACTCACAAACATCGTCAATCTACCGTAGTATCATACCAAGCATCCGACTTGAATTTTTTACACAATGTGAGTTTTAGTAAACTTGCTTCATCAAGACAATTGTATTCTCCTAAATGTACAGTATGGATTCAATATGGCGTTGTTGTGATTCCATTTTTAATGACAATCCTTAAACCAAACCTTTTTATATTTTATGCAGAGTTGGAAGATCCAAACTACAAATTTGATATACCATTTGCAGAAACTAAAGCCACCTGGTTATTTGCAGTTCGTGCATTTTTCTTCGCACCAATGGAAATAGTTCAAGTCGTTCCAAAATCAAAGCAGATATGGAGACTATGTTTTTATTGTGATAACAAAAAACTTGTCAAGTTCCCTTTTTTAAACAATAATCACCACTACAAATTTTCTAGCTATGAGGTTAAAGCCAAAAGCCTGTTTGAACATCCCGTCATTTACAAAGAGTTAGGAAGTAGCACAATCGCTTCCTTTAAAACGTTTGAAAGTAAAATTTGTTTCGAGTACCCAAAATGGTCAACCATGCAAGAACCTTTCTGTGTTATGTACGAGCTAAGCAAAAGATTAAATTTTACTCCAGCTTTTGAAACGTCGAATCCGTGGGATGCACTAATTCAATCTCGATTACTTGTTGACGAACAAAATCTACGATTTTCGTCATGGTCATGGCTTTCATACTACATATTTGATACTAAATATGCTTTTATGTCTGTATCCCTTCACACGAATCTTACATTAACTAACGTTTTTGTTAAGCCTCTTGCCATATCATCATGGCTTGTTTTGATTTCTCTGTTATTATTCCTTTCGGTTTTATTTACCGTTACAAATCTTTTGGGCGAAACATCGAAACATTTTGTTATTCGTTTCCTGAGTAATGTAATTATGCTATCGAAATATCTATTGGATCAACCAACCAGTTGTACGGATACCAATGGAAGAAAATTTAGTTTAGGATTGTTCATTTTGTGTTTGTGGTGTTTTTGTTGTCTAAATACAAACCAAGCGTATAAAGCAGCTGTATTTTCTGGTACACATTTCCAGGAAAATAACAACTTTCCTAAGAACTCACGAGAACTGCTTAATTCATCTTGGCTAAAATTGACTACAGATAATGTGTTCGTTAGTGGAGTAAGGACATCTACATGTGTGCTTCAGCAATACTTTAAACATACTATCTACAGCCGTGGTGTAACTTGTGGCTCTATACCAATCTTGGCTGTTGTTCGTCTTCTGAATGATTGGGCTCAATCTTCAAAATTAAACTTAAATGGAAATCGTCCAACTACACAACAAGAAATCATAATAATCGATCCAAATTTTTACTTAAAATTTATAAAAACAAGTTTGTCTGCATATAAACTAAAGTTGCAACTGTCTAAAATATATGAAATTGAAGGCCTTAATCATAACACGTTCTGGTCTGTTTCACAAAGAGGCACTGTAGCGTATTTGTTCGGCGATGGATTAAAAAGGATTGTCGAATCGGGACTACAGGTATCATGGCAAGGACTCGAGAGATTTATGTCACAACTACATCTTCTCAATGTACTCAGTGGCCAAAATATTGCCAGTCCAAACAAACTAGGAAAAAAATTTAATTACCTGATTTGTATGACTTTTGGTAAAATATCTTACGCAGAATATTCACCAATCCCAACTTCTGTTTATTTTAAGGGGCTTCAATATGGAGGTGTCCTAATTATTTGCTCAATAGTTATTTTTCTATTTGAGTGTATCGTTGGTATACAAAGTTATATAAAGTTTGTAAAAAATATTGTGTTTTATTTTAATATTTTTATCATAAAACTGTGCACAGCCTGGCTTCAAATCAAACATTTGTTTATTTTCTATTTTACTAGGATAGTATTTAAAATAGCCCTAGTGTATTTAAAATATTATACCAAGTATAGAAAAACATATAGATTCAGTTAATGAAATCTACCGGGATTTATCTGAACAAGTTCCAGGTTTAAACAGTTCTTACTTAAAATTTGTTGCTCTTCAGTTTAATGAAATGAGTAAATCAGTTTCTTGTTTAAATAAGATAGATAAAAACTTTAACTGGCTAAAAACTAAAATTTCCCGAATTACATTAACCTATTCACAAAACATGCATCCCAGAATAGGATCAGTAGCGTCTTCAGGCTACAATTTAAGCACATTTACGCTATCTTTTAATTTTGATCATTTGTACGCTACATTATCAAGTTTTAAGCGGCCAGGTAATGTATTATATTTGTTTGATTTAATCTTAAATAATTTGCTTGTAAATACGTACTGAAATAAAAATATGTAGAATGCACTCCTAATCTATTAAAGATTAGAAATTCCATTCGGCTTTCTATCTGCTTAACTTAGTTTTACTTCCGGATTCGTTCAATAAACTTATTCATGTCCCAATAGATTAAGAAAAAAGCAATGTAAAGGTAGACATTAGTATATGATGCACATTAAAATCTAATACGAAATCAAATGTATACTTGCATCTCTATATGTTTTGTGATTGGTTCGATTACATTAAAAAGTACATAAAACTTTAGCTTAAAAAGTTTAATAACTTAAAATTGCAATTGTAGGATTTGGTTTGCAATTTTAAATTTAATGGAAGCGTTCACGAAATGCCATTTGTTTTTTACTTGTAATAATTATTAAAAAGCTTGTTTATTTATTCACTATTATTCAGTTGATATAATCCATTTTGATCTTTTTTTACATAAAAATTATTATCATCCTTTTCGAAGTACCTTAGTGCGTCCCAGAAACAAATAGTATAAATGCTTATGAATAAAAGATACGATGCGATTTGTCATGAAATATTAAGCTTCAGATGTCATTTGAATGAAATGATGAGTATATCAACCACCATAATGTCACGTATCAATATCAGTCAAAACCAGTGGATTATAAGTCAAAATATAACAAATGTACAAAGTAATGTCAAGTTCATCGACATAATTTAGAGATACAGCTTATCACTCATTTGATAAGAAATTCGATCAGGAAATTTAAGCTACCCAAACGTGTAAAACAGTTTTCGTACATGATTTCATGTGACAAAAAAAAACTCCAAATAAAGAAAATTCTCAGTTCCCAAACAGATGTATTACATCTAACATCATAGTTTATAATTACTAGAGAATTATTTTTTGCGAGTAAATTATTTAGCAAAAATCTTCAAAATAAGAAAATGGGAGCAGAATCTGATAAAAGTGATCAAAAACTAATGCATGAAAATGTATCATTATCCAAAGCCAAAAAAGAGAATAGGAAACCTCTTCCAAATAAGCTAAAGTATCTCACCGCTGCTGCAATATTTTACGGAAATATGGCTCTTGTAAGTAAAGTACTAAAACTAAAATTTTATAAAAATTAAATTAAGGCTAATGGAAAATTAGTTTCCACTTTAACAATCTCGTGTTATTTCATTAATCTAAAATTTTATCTTTACTATATATTATTTAAATGAACATAAATACATTTATTAAAAGGGTTGCGGCTTCACAACTTATGGACCCGCACTCACCAGCTTACAAACCAAGTATAATGTTGACGACTCCAAAATATCGGCTGTTTTTACCATTTTAACTTGTGGAGGCATGGTTGGGGCACTTGGGGGTAAGCATTTCATTTATTATCATATCTTATTTCAAATTTAATTGTATTTAGTATCTGATGAATAACTTATTTTTCCAGCTGGGCTCATATTCAAATATGTAAATCGTCAACTTGCTGTTATCATCTGTTTCGTTACAATGTCCATTGTGATGTTTGTAAGCCCACACTGCCCAACCTTAACAACATTCTTTATGTCAGCAGCTATAATGGGAATATGTGGTGGAGGTTATGATGCCGCACAAATAGTTTGGATGATGGAAATGATGCAAAAGGACTGTCCACCTTTTGTTCTTGCGCAGCACTTCTTCTGGGCTGTTGGAACTATACTGAGTTCATTGATTATGGCACCATTTCTTAAACAAGATGACGGTGATACAGAAGATTTTGAGAGTTCGACCACTGAAAATCCTGAAAACGAATCTAAACTTTATGCTCCTTACACAATTATCGGTTTTATAGTAGCTGTTACAGCTGTAGCCCAAACGTTACTATTTATTTTTATGAGGTATCGGCCACCCCCACCAGAAATAATTGCTGAAGCAGAAAAATTCGAGATTGAATTACATGACGAAAACAAAAGTGGTAATGGAACAACAGGTTTTAAAATTGGTAAATGGTCGTTACCAAAAGTAAGGATGTTTGCTCTTGCAGCTTTATTTTTAGGAGCTATCGTTGGTATGGAAATTTGTACATTTGAATTTTTCTCAAAATTTGGTCAAAATTCAAATTTAAAATTATCAGAGAAAAGAGCAGCTTATACGTTAACTGGAATGACTATGGCGTATGCTACCTGTAGAGGTTTAGGAATTTTAGTTGCTTTGAAAATTCGTCCCCAATTAATTTTGTGTGCTAATATAGTTATTGTGATAGTAGCTAATATACTACTGATTGGTTGGGCAGGTAATTCATTGACTGCTTTGTGGTGCTCTAGTATTTTGTTTGGTATAGGGTTTTCAACAATGTTTCCAGCGTTTACTGCATATATTGAAAGGTATCTTAGGTTTACTAACTTTATTGGCGGGTTTATGATTGTTTGTGGTTCAGCAATGGCAGGATTGTATCCACTGATTATTGGAAGATATATTGAAGAAAATCCTGCGGTTTTGAGTTATACAGCTTTCTTTAGCATTGGGTTGGTTTTAATTTCGTTTGGCACGCTTAGCTACCTTACTCATAAAAACAAAACTAGGTACTAAAATATTTAATTTAATTTTATCCTCTTTTTAATTTAAGCCAGTTATGGTATGGAAAAAAATTCTAGCGTTAATAAATAAATTATACAAGATCTAACATAATGAGCAATGTAGATTATTTTTAAAGAATCATCTCAAGAATTGAAGAAAATATATTACTTGAAGTTATTTGGCTGGAAAAGAATTTTTCAATATTTTTCATTCAAGAGTCTTTGCTTAGCGTCAAGCAAACAAGCTGAATTATTAGAAGCATTAAAAAGTTTGTGTGTGCTGAATGCAAATATTTTAGAAAAACAGAATTATTAGGATTAGAATTCGATTTGGGTTTTATATCAAATTTAAAATAATCATGTGCAAAATCACTACGAAATGTATGAAATGAGAATGAAATGAGCAGAAAAATTTTGATAGTATTTCGCACATAAATAAAACAGATTATTTTAAATAACGGTTCCAAATAAATTTTACGGGTTGTTGTAATTTAACCCGTAAAACCCAATCGGCCCAACAAAACCATTTAATCCGCTACGATTTGGCTTTTGGAGTTTTTCGATTTACTATTAAACTCTGGTTGAAAATGCATGTCGTTTTATTGGATAGAGAATGAAACAAAATGTTAAATACACTTATAAATATTTTAAAATCTCAAAGTCAAAATAAACATTGTGAATGCAATTTTCATGACATTTTAATCATTATATTTTAGGTAGCAAAGCTTGTACCATTCTAAACAACAGTAACATGGAATAGATAACTATCAACCAAACTAAAAATGAACACAAAAATTCATTACAAAAGTACAGCAACGCTTTATCAACGAAAAAATGCAAAATTGTGCTTCTATCGACATCCTGAACTTGACCTACACAATTTTCCCATTTGTATCATACATGCATGAACAAATCAATGCACCATATCACATCAATGGATTGACGTATCATCATTTGTTAAAATATTGACTTCAAAATTGATGCAAAAATTAATAAGCTCGTCAAGTTTAATGATGATGTCATGACATGATTATAAACTAAATGCTGTAATAAATGCATTTTGTTACTGACCTTGAATCTTTATCAGCTTATTCTACTCAAGTACGACTACGGCTACAATGATGTTTCTAACGCCACACTGACCAACTTTAACGACCTTCTTTAAATCAGCGGCTGTAATGGGAATTTGTTGTGGATCTTATGACGCAGCACAAGTCGTTTGGATGATGGAAATGATGCAGAAGGATTGCCCGCCTAGTGTTCAAGCTCAGAATTTTTACTTATGCCATTGGTACACTTTTAAGTTAATCTATTATGGCACCATTTTTAGAACATGAAGACGAAAAAGGCGGGAAAAGCATCCGGGCAACTGCAAACACCGAAAATGGTTCTAAATTACTTTGACCTGATACAATAATTGGAGGTTTATTAAGTATTCCGGCTGTATTCCAAGGGTTGCTATTTATTTTTCTGAGATATCGTCCACCACCTCCAGAAATTTTTGATGAGTTAGAAAATTCTAAAGACAAATTAGATGAGCAAACGGAAAACAAACACAAACATAGTGGGTTTAGAATTGGTAAGTGGTCATTGTCTAAGATTAGGATGGTTGTCCTTACAGTTGCAATCTTTGGGGCGTATACTGCCATGGAAATGACTACATTTCAATTTTTTTCAAAATTTGGTCAAAATTCGAATCATGATTTGACTGAGCAAGAAGCAGCTTATATGTTAATTGGAATGACTGGTACTTATGCGGGCTTTAGAGGTATTGGAATTTTACTCGCTTTTAAAATTCCTTCTCAAATATTTTTGTGTTAACTTCATCCTAATAGCGATAGCCAAGGCACTTTTAATTGGTTGGGCTAGTAATTCTTTACCAATTTTGTGGACTTATGGTATTATATTTGGTTTGGGATTTTCTACAATGTATGCCGCATTTTGTGCATATATTGAGCGATATTTAAGATTTACCAATTTTATTGGTGGGCTATTGATTGTTTGTGGCTCGGGTATGGCTACTTTGTATCCAGTAATTATTGGAAGGTTTATTGAATAAAATCCGGTGGTGTTGAGTTACACCGCATTTTTCAGCATTGGTCTCCTTTTGATTTCGATTGGGTCACTGGGTTACATGACCCATAAGAATAAGAAAAAGGATTACAAAATATTATGCATGCTTTATAAAACAGAAATTTGGATGTAAATGTTAAAACAAATGTGGGATAAAACTGCAAATCAATTTCTGTTTTACTTTCAAATATACCTATACTGCTTTAATCTAATTTATTCAAATTTACTTTCCAAATACTGTTACAAAAACGCTGGTATGAAATAACAAGTAAATTCGTTATTAGTTTAAATACCCAAAAGAAAATAGATCATTTGAAAATACCGATTTCTGCACAAGCAATAATTTGTGAATATTTTTTTCCAAACCATTTCCCCAATAAATGACAAAATACTTGCACTGATACAAAACAAAAACAGTATAAAAATTCTAAAAACTTTTCCATTTAATTTTAATGTTGAAATCATAGCTTCTGGATCTTTCATGATATCTGTTGGACCTTTTACCTTTACACGGTCTTGTACCCTATCCGAATGCATTATTGATATAATTTCTTCATACCATCGTCCCCATATTCCACTTTCCACTAACTTCTGGAAAATCGCAGCCGTCTTATCACTTTTTGGCGGCAAAAATCCAAAATAAAAATGTCCAAAGGGAATCAATTCCTTCCCAAGGTAACACACTCGACTTTCTTTTTTACTTTCAAATGTATTTTGTAACGATTTTGCGTAGCTATTAATCTTCTCATTATTTTGAATAGCTTCAGGCCACTCGCTCATAGCACCAATTTTCTGATTCTCGTTAAGAAGGGCATTAAAAAATGCTGTCTCTGAGCCGTCCCCAAAAATAGCCTTTTTGATCATTTCACAATATACTTGATATGGATTATTCATATTCAAACCGTTAATTGGATGATACATAGTTCGTATACTCTCCAAACTTTCTTCATTGTAGAAATACAAAGTGTAATTTTTATCCTGTAAATCTGACATACTTTCCAGTGAGTCATCTTCATGAGGAACTATAACAATACTAGTTATTCTTCCTAGATACAATTGTGTCACAATATAACTTCCCAGCATCCATACCACTACAGTAATTTTAACTATACTAGTTTGAGCATTGAAGTTTGAAAGACCGAAACCAAATACAGCTGAAAAAGTAACAAGCCACTTGGATCTTCCCAAAACAATGGTAACAAGTGTACCTAAAGTAAGAAAACTTAACCAAGTTTGTAAATCAAATGGACTTGTACAATCTGAAAATAATAAAGGATTTGACTGTTTAGATTTTGGAACATCACAATATAGAAAGTTGGCGTCCATAGACTCCATTTGGATGAATTGTGGAAGATTTTGTTTCGTATTATAGTTTGAAAATTTTCGGTAAGAATCCCATAACTGTGGTATTCGACGGTCGATTAAATCGTTGGTTTGAATTTGTGGAACAATTGAGGGCATGGTTCTTGCAGTAACAGGTTTGTTAAGTAAGTCTGGATATTCACTGATAGAAATTAAAGTTGAATTGAGGGCTGACGCTATAATGTTAGCTACTACCATAAACGGAAACACTGCCACTAATTCGTCGCCAAATATGTAATCTCGGATTTTCGAATAGTTTGAAATTGCTTGGTTGATATATTCTTGAGGAAGACCATATTGGTCGTATAGTAAGACATACGATGTAAACTGGGTCTGTGCCATGTTTTGTCTCCAAAGTAATAATTATTTTTGGGCGCAGCAAAATTGCATTATGAGTATCTAGTTGGTTAGTTTGAATGAGAACAGAAACCTTTGAAAACCTTTACGTTATAAATTTGGATTTAAAAATTGGGATTTCTATTAGGAAAATTGCAAAAGGATTTTATGATATTATTTGTAGTTTCATTTTGGTATATGAAAACAATAATTGGTTCAATTTACGTAATAATTCAGCACTGTTTTTTGAACTACTATTCATTTGTTTGCTATTCTAAAACTCGTTCGTTTACATTGTTCTCGCGGCCAACCCACTTAATAGCATAATAAACACAAAGGCGTAAACCATTCTATTCACTTAAGGTAAAAGAAAAATAGTTGAGTTAATTCTTCACTTGCTTCTGTAAAGAATAAAAATAAGCAATTTGTTTTAAATTGCAGTTAATAATATGTTTTGTCTTTTCAAAATTACAATACGCTTCACTGAACGACACTAGACATAAATATTAATAAAAGATAGATGATATCCAATTCGCCTCCAATATATTACTAGTTCGATTCACCCAAACTACCTATCCGAAAGTTCAAATTTAATTAAAGTAAATTTATTGGCACGTGGAACCCTAAATCAGACAATTCAAGTAGTTATGTGCATTTTCCCAAACTTATGCAATTACTGTACCTATTCAAAACAACGTTCAAATTTCAAGTTCAATTAAATGCTTGAAAATGTTCAGTAGTTGAAATAATTCTAAAAGACAAATCTATTATCTGACATAAAGTTATATCAAAATATCAATGATTAATGAAATTGGAGTAGAATAAAAAGTTTTGAATTGAGTTTATTTGCAAAAATATATACTAAAATAAAACGTTCAAAGTAGAGTTTGAGAATGTAAACTAGCAACTTGTAATTTTTTATTCAATACTGACAGGTTGTCTCATGTAAAATAATAAACACGTAAGTTTATTTATAGTAAATGTTTTTTATGAAGATTGACATTCTAGACGGTCAAATATATATAAATGCTATAATTTCAGTTCTTTCAATAAATGAAGGACAAAATTTAATGTTCGTTTATTGCGCGCTTTACGTCAAAGAAACCAATGGCCGCTACAGTGTTATAAAATGGTATCATTATTTTTTTCGAAAAGCTGTCAATGTAACCAGACGTTAATTACATTAAAACGAAAAAAGTTGAAACCATTTACAATTTGAGAATAGACATTCAAACAAAACCTTGAACTTAAGTGATAACTAAGGTATGTTTTATTACTAACTTATAGAAATATATCACTGTAAATGTATAATTATATTTCATTTTTGAACCCAAATTACAAGAAGTTATTAGATATTCGTACAAATTTATGAAATTTAGCAAGGCAATCGATGAGATGTTTTGCTTACAAACTTGAAAGTTCATTTCAGTCAGATTCCAAATTTTTTTTACCAAATTTAGTTTCACTAGAAAACACTTCTGCAAAAAATACCAACAAATTTGTAATTGTACAAAAGAAAAATAACACAAAAATCCTCAAAACCTTTCCATTCAATTTTAATCTTGCAATAGTCTCTTTCGGATCCTTCAAAATTTCCGTTGGACCTAATACATTAACACGGTCTTGTACCCTATTCGAATGAAATAAAAATATGCTTTCTTCATACCATCTTCCCCATATTCCAGTTTGCACCAAATTTTGAAATATCCAAGCCGTTTGCTTACTTTTTGGGGGCAAAAATCCAAAATAAAAATTCCCAAAAGGAATTAACTCTTTCCCAAGATAACAAACCCGATTTTCACTTTTACTTTTCCTTGTATTGCTTACTGTCTTGGCATATTCCTTAATTTCCTTAACATCTTGTATAGCACTTGGCCACTCGAGAATTACAGTAAATTTTTGTCTGTAGTAAAGAAGTGCATCAAAAAGGACTTCTTGAGTGCCATTTCCGAAACTAGCTTTTTTAATCATGTCACAAAGCACTTGAAATGGATGATTCATACTCAAACCGTCAATTGGCTGGTAAGCATTTTTTGCTCCATTTAAAGCTGGTTCACTGTAAAAAAATATAGTATAATTATTATCCCTTAAATCTGACATAGTTGATATCGAATCATCTTCGGGGGGAACTATAACATGACTGGTAATTTCTCCGAGATATATTTGGGTCACAACATAAGTTCCTAACATCCACACCACAATAGTAATTTTAACTTTATTTGTTTGATCCTCAAATTGTGAAAGACCGAAACCAAATACAGCGGATAATGTAACTAGCCATTTAGATCTTCCAATAACTAAGGTAACAAGAATACTTAAAATAATCAAACTTATCCAAGTATAAATATCGAATGGGCTTGTAAAATCTGAAAATAATAGGGGATTAGATTGTTTGGATTTGGGAACGTCACAATATAAAAAGTTGGCGTCTAATTGTTCCATTTGAATAAACTTTGGTAAAAATTCTTGCCCGGATGAAAAATTTGTGTATTTTCTGTAGGAATTCCATAACGATGGTATTCGACGATGTAATAAATCGTTGGTTTGAATTTGGGGAATTATTGAAGGAAATTTTCTTTCAGTAACTGGTTTGTTAACTAAAGCGGGATATTCATTGATAGAAATTAAAGTTGAATTTAACGTTGACGCTATAATGTTAGCTACTACCATTAAAGGATGCGCCGCAAACATTCTGTCACCGAATATATAATCTCGAATTCGAGAATAGTTGGAGATTGCTTCGTTAATATGATCTTGTGTAATGTAATAATAGTCGTAAATTAAAATATTTGATGGGATGTTATCTTCCGCCATTTTTAGATAAGAATAGTATGCACAGTTATTTGTAAGTACAGAAATACATGGGAGAAAATTATGTAAATCGTTTCCTGGGTTACTTTTCGGAATGACGAAATAAAAATTCTGTGTAATTGTTATTTTTAGAAGGATATGTCATCGGCTGATAAATGGTCAGAATTTGTCAAGTAACGAGCATTTTTATGGATCAAACTAAAAAGGAGCTATTTTAATGTCAAATCGGTAAATTAATATGCTACTAGTTTTCTTAAAGAGTTAATAGTTTAGTATTAGGTAGAGGTGTGTCAATATTCTATAAATATAACAGTTATTATTAAAAACAACTTAAGAATCATTTATTGAATACTTAAATGTTCACTTGCATTATTTGCGTGTTTAAACTTTTTTATAAGCTATTATTGGGTCTGGTTCAAGAAACATTCAAAAGAGCTTCAACTTTTCATTAAATTTGGCACAAAAAGAGAAATTATCTATTCATTTTGATTTTTTATAACAATATCAGGTTATTTCTAAATTTTAGTCGTCAAGTTTAAAAGAAAGTTTTATGACCGTCGATAGCCATGATTACGTAATAGATGTAGACATATACACACCTACATATTATACGTATGAAAACCGATAAACATTATTAACTTAAACAAAATTGATCTATTAAACCTGCTTTTATCTTTCAAACAGAACAATGTTGAGCCGAGAAATAGACTAGACATTTAGATTTTTTCTAAACTGAAGTAAATAAGGTACTTAATTTTTAAAACACCCACTCATCAAATGGGATTTCTTGGACAAATATGATTGTGTAACCCTTTCTTACTTGACAAGTTGCAATCTATAATAATTCAAGAGTATATTAATACTTTGTTACATTGCAAGTCAAGCTTGTCAGGAAGGTTTAAGTGCATCAACTTGTGGATTGCCATGGACAGTGGTAGTAATTAACATTAACGTCAAGGTTCATCGTAGAGCTGAACCTAGCATGAGATGAGACCTCACTTTTCCCACAGAAAAAAAACACAACTAGCTTAAGCAGGGGGGGGTATTCAATAGTCATTTTCATGTTAGATAAAGAATCTTAAAATCGTGCGTTCAAAATCTTACGTGACGCCGCACCGGCGTGACCGGGCTGTTTGCAGTTAGCAATCACATGTCGAATTTGAAATAGTCCATGTCAAATCCGACATGACGAGATCCAACATAGTCTATGTCAAATTCGAAATTGTCTATGTCGAATTCAACATTGGGCTGTTTCATAAAGCGCCCGGTTGTGTATCTACTTATATTAACTTTTAATAATCCCTTCGTAAGACCGTACTGGCTTACTAATAACAGAATCAATAGAACATGTGATGTATTCATAATCATCATGACTATTATTTAGTTTAAAAGGTTGTTCTCGGAGAATTCACTAGTATACCCTAAAAATCGAGAAAAAAACGTTTGTTAATTCGAGGCATGTCGAATTCGACATAGTCTATACGACAAAATATTTTGGGCCAGCCGTGCTACACAAATTTATGAAAATGTTTTTCGTAAACATACATTGTAAAAGTTTACATGATTAGGATACGTCACACCAAAAAATATAAATACAATTCACCATACAATGTATAATTAATTTTTGATCTAGGCTTCAAGGGGTCAACCATTACGTTACTTTTGAGCCCAGATTTGTTTAATCT
The DNA here is from genome assembly GCA_034699025.1 of Entomobrya cf. arborea Gr-Col-00668. NCBI lineage: Eukaryota > Metazoa > Arthropoda > Collembola > Entomobryomorpha > Entomobryidae > Entomobrya > Entomobrya cf. arborea Gr-Col-00668. The sequence continues at coordinate 15,547 of JAQIWN010002048.1, forward strand.
CATTGTACCAAACAGAATTCTAGAATACTTCTCCACTTAAGAGTTATAGACAAATAATTCTCGACCTAGGCTTCAAGAGGTCAACTATTAGATGTCAATTTAAGCCCTGATTTGCTTAATCCCATAGCAAAATACAGAATTCGAAAATACTTATCCGCTTAGGAGCTATGTATAATTAATTCTTGACCTAGGCTTCAAGGGGTCAACCCTTACATGTTTCTTTTGAGCCCTGATTTGTTTAATCTCATTGTACCAAACAGAATTCTCGAATACTTCTCCACTTAAGAGTTATAGACAAATAATTCTCGACCTAGGCTTCAAGAGGTCAACTATTAGATGTCAATTTAAGCCCTGATTTGCTTAATCCCATAGCAAAATACAGAATTCGAAAATACTTATCCGCTTAGGAGCTATGTATAATTAATTCTTGACCTAGGCTTCAAGGGGTCAACCCTTACATGTTTCTTTTGAGCCCTGATTTGGTTAATCTCATTGCAAAACATAAAATTCGAAAATACTTATCCGCTTAGGAGCTATGTATAATTAATTCTTGACCTAGGCTTCAAGGGGTCAACCCTTATGTGTCAATTTTGATCCCTGATTTGCTTAATCTCATAGCAAAAAACAAAATTTTAAAATACTTATCCATTTAAGAGTTATATGCAATTAATTCTTGACCAAGACTTCAAGGGGTCAAACCTTACATGTCAATTTTGAACCCTGATTTTTAAGATCTCATTGTAAAAATACAATTCCGAAATATCTATTTATTCAGGAGCTTAAGTCTGCGAAAAGTTTTAAAGAAAAGCTAATACTAATTAAATTAAGATAAATTTAGAGTCAGTTCAAAACTCTGTCTTAATACGGTTCCTGATCTTGAATTTTTCCGATGTCTTTTTCGACGGAGGGTCGTTCATAATTGTGTTGAAATTTAATTATTGAGTTATGATAAATATTTAATTAGCATCTAATATTAAAATGCTATGATCGTGATTTTAGTTTTTGATTATTTTTTTAAAATATAAAATACCTAAAACGAGCAAAAATTTGCATGAACGCACCTTTTCGCCGAAAGTGCTATTGGCAGCCTAGCTTGATGTAGTAAATGGGAGATTGTGCTATTATAGGAATTGTGGGAAAAGTGAGGTAGCGATTTCGGCGGAATATCGCCGTTGAAACATCTTTGCTTGTATTAGAAAGCTAATGCGGATATACATCTCGCTTTTTTATAAACTCTACACACAATATTCAAGTCCAAGCCAAACCCGAAGCTACACAGATAAAAATATAAACATCCTCTAAGTTTTTTTATCGGATTATGTTTAATTGAATTTTAGCTGCATTTCTGTCTTTTTATAGCTTTGCTAATGCGCTAATTTCATTCTAAGTTAAGCAGTCTCGACAGAGAAGAAGACCATAATATCCACTGCAGAGATGTTGCATGCTCCTTCCCTTATCCAGTCCTTTATTGACGACGACTAAGATTTGTTTATAATCGTCACATTCAACATTCCTTCGATCAACAACTTTGTCATTCGATATTTCCATGTGACAATGACATAATTATTTGGTAAGATGCATGAAATTTGACCACGTTCTTTAAGACATTTAAAGTAATGTTAAGCTGGAACCTATTATTGCCAAACATACATTTTACACAATTTAAGGCTGGCTGTTTGGAAAACGAATATAATTAAATTAAAGATATACATATTTTTCATCGGCATTTAAAAATACATATCAAGCAAAACATTTACCTGAAAATTGATTTTTTGATACGGTTTAACTTTTCACATTTTGTGTGAAAATAGAAACGGTGGATGTTGGAACGTTACAATTTACAAATTTTTATGAGTAATTTTTCGCATTTTACTTTCATAAATCGCTTCAAAATGCATTCTTCACTATAACTCTAGCAAGCAAAATGAAGTCACGT
>JAQIWN010002049.1:0-17480 GCA_034699025.1 Entomobrya cf. arborea Gr-Col-00668
GATGATGCTTTGTTCGTCCTTTCCTGTTTCAAGTTGTGATAGTGAATAGTGATAATGCAATGTCAGTTGTTTGTGGTGAATTTCTATAACTATTATTGCTTGTAGACATTACGTCGTGAATTAAATGTGTGATGTTTTTTTGCTTACTTAATCCCGCATGCCTTTCAGTTTAGTTATAAAAATAGTTGACTTTTACATTGATAATTAAAAGTGGATGCTAGTTAGGCAGTTACTTTAATTCTGAAAGAAAGTTGTCAGCGTGTTTTTTTTTGTTAGGCAAAATAAGTGGTAACTAGCTGTTGGTGTTTTAACTGAGAAAACAGTTCCTTCAAACCTTTATTTAGTGGTAAAGCAATCACTGGTCAGTAATAAATAGTCCAGAGTCAAGATAATGGAAGATAGGAAGAAAAAATGTTTTAGGCTGAGATTCTGGAAGAAAAAGAAGGAAGACGCAGAAAAGGAGGAACTTCAGGAAGTAGAGCTGACTAAAAAAGATGGTGTCTTGAATTTGCACGCCTTGCTGTTGGCTCAGGAACAAGGTCAGTATTTAGATTAAAGTTGTGTTTGTAAATGATCAACTCTGTAAAATTAGTTTAATGAATGGTTTTATTATCAGGTGAGACAGTAGCTGAGGAAGTTACGGCTGAGGAAGATGTAAGAATATTTTATCATGTGTACAGCAACTATGTATTCATTGTGGGTATACAAACAATTAGCAAATTGTTATGCTTATATTTTTGTTTTTATCAAATTTAATATAAAGGATATCACCGTCCGGGATCAACCAACCCGATACGGAATTGTGAATACCGAAAACCCTGTTGTCCGAGATGGGGTTACTAAATTTTTCAAAATTTTATTGCATGAAATCAACGAAGTGATCGACCTTCTCGGAGAATTTCGAAATAGTGTCGATTTTTTGGGTACTGAAGCTTTGTTAGAAATTCAGTTAAAACTTACCGAAAAGATGGAGCAAATCGTGATAGATGGTGGATCTTCTGACGAAGAAGAAATATTGAACGAAAGTGATATTCAGGCAATATTACTCAAATTCAAAGCATACCTATCGCAACGTTTCGATGAAGCCCAAGTTCTGGAGTATGAACGATTTTTTACAGGGTGCCTACAAGAGCTGAATAATATAGTTATTGAAATCGACACGTAAGTAATACTTTTATTTCACAAACAGCAGCATTTTCATTTTCCGTTCGGTATTCGGTGTGACTCCTTAATTTGTACTACTTTATTTTTTTTTATTTTCTATTAACCAATTTAGAGAAGGGGAAAATAATTACGGAGTGGCCTTGAGTGAAGCACACCAGTCGACTATTAACCAAGATAACATTGGAGCTGAGGAGGATGAAATCGCTGACCAGCCGACTCGAGCTGCGTTGAGATGCGTGCTGTTGTGAAAGTAGTTTTTAAAAAGGATTATTACATGATTATTTTGGTTTGATGTCCTTAATGTAAAGTCTTTTTGTAGTACAGTTGTTCTAGAGATTAATATAGAGACATATTAAGTTAATTTGCTAATAACCCTAGGCGTTATTCAGTTAAGCAATAATACTTCTAAATACTACTAGTTTCGGGCTACAAAAATTATACAAGATCGGAGCTTCGTTGCAAACGCGCGAGGGACCTCGGCTGTATTTCTCATGTTTATAAAATATTTAATATTAATCAGATTTATATGTATATATTTTTATATATTCAATATTCTCAATAGAATATATTACGTATGGTTATTCGAAAATTCTCTCCTTCAAGAATTGCCTCATTCGTTTTTGAGTGTCCCTTAATGGTTGAAAAAAATATCAGGGATAAAGTTGTTTAAAACATTTCGTTCAGTTTAGAGTTAGAAGTTTGATGAAAGTTAGGTAATTTCTCGCGCAAGAGAACAATAAATATCAGCCAAGTTGATATAAATTTCAAACAACGATTGACTTTATTAACTACTCATTAATTATTTCTGAAAAGCTGATAAAAACTACTGAAAGAAAAACATAAACTGATTCGACTCTTATGTTCAGGATAATAATCATGGAAATGTTTATCCAAAAAAACTTATTTTTTACTAAACATATCATTTAGAAGTTGTCTTGACTGTTACTGCATTATTCTTCTTGATTCTTTGCCACTACTTTGACGGGCTCTGGCTCTTCAGACTTGACTTCGTCCATATTCTTGAGGTACTCATACATCTCTCTTGTGTACACCTTTTTGCTCACAATCTCAATCATTTCATCCTCGTCCCCTAGCCACGCAAAGGTGAATTCCTTCAGATCCCTGAGGAACGTCCAAATGTAAGACTGGTAAATTTCTCCATTGTACATCTGCTTTCTGAAGATTGACCCCTTAGCTGTCCTCTTGTTATCTGGATCAGCAGTGATAAGGATGTATTCCAAGTCAGTCAGGTGTCGCAAAAGGGCTCCATAAGGTACATCATTGTTGTCGACGACTTCCAACGTTTTAATATTCTTAAAGGAATATTTTGGTAAAGCCTCGCATCCAAAGTCATCAGGCTTCTGGTTAAATCGCAATTTGAGATACTCCAAAGACGGAAAGTGGTCTTGGAAGGATTCCAGCACCGGAAAAATTCTGAATCGATCATGGAAAACTAAATGCAGTTTCTTGACATTAGGAGCATGAATTCTTCGAGTGAAATTTTGAAACTCGGTAAATTCGTCATCCACTCCAACTTGCAATTCGGTGAGATTTGAGAAGTTAAACATGGCATTTTCCTCCTCAGTCCACACTGAAAGGCTAATGAATGCTTTCTTGAGTTGAGAAGAGTACCGGGTCATTAGCTCTTCAGACACAGGATCTGTTCTGAAGTTAATTGGAATGGTGGACTCCAAAGTTTCCAGGTGAGGCAGCTCAGGTAATGGATGCCCGACAACGTAACGCCGTAGTTCAGTCAATTTTACCGCGTCATCAGGATGAAAGCAGCTGTGGCAGTCGAATCCACTAATTGTCAGGACCCTCAAGTTTGGCAGTTTGAGGAGGCAATTCCGAACTACTTTGTAGCAAATAAAGACTACATCCCGATCTTCGTCATCTTCATTGGGTGCCAAGTGTACTTGGGTGATGTGATGACCCATCCGGGTAAGAAGATCGTCCACATGTTTCCAGTACACCTCCGGTACCTCATCATCCCAAAGACTGTTGGACAGGTCCAAAAACCGAAGAAGTATGGGATTCCGAGGATGGTCCTTAGTCTTTTCAATAAATGCTTCAATGGACTCCGAGTCTGGAAAGTTGACTCCATCGATTCCTTTGTTCAGAAGGGATGGCAAGTACTGCAGCGTGTGCGTTGGTGGTGCCGGTGGAGCATTCTTGCTCGGAATCTTGTTGTCATTCAGCTTCTTGGTGGGATGATATGGATAAGGTTCCAAACCCCGAGTTACAGGGTGAGTCTGAAGAAAATTGTCCACCCCATTGTTCCAATCCTTGCAAACCAAACGACAGTTGTAAATGTCGTCCTTGTCAATTTCGGAGAAAAGCAAAGGAAAAACCTTAAAATTCAATTTTTAAATACGATTAGAACATTTTTTGCAAAGTACAACTTTTGAACAAAAAAATATTATGAATTACAAAATGCATACCTCTCCAAATGACCAGACCGGAATTGTTGGTTGCAGAATTCGGCGAAACTGTGGTGTCGCGTTGGAAATGCCCAGAAGATCCCTTGGTTCAGTCAACGAAAAGAAAATTCTTTCCAGAATCTGCACAGACAAAGTTGGAAAATAATTAGTATTATTAGTACTTTAAAAAATCAGGTGTTTATGTTTTTCTCATAATTAATTAATAGACTATTTTTACCTCTTCGGAAAAATTAGACAGTGTATATCGGCCAAAAATTTGTGGATTCTTGTCAGTGGGTGGCTTGACAGAACCAGCGACATCTTTAGCAGCCTCAACTTTCTTTCGTTTCTCCGCCATGATCCTCTCAGATAGATCTCTTGTTGCACTGGAAGTAAGAACGAAGCTTCCAGCGCAATAGGTTTACTTGATATTCAGTTCGTTTCTACAGCAAATTTGGGAAAATTCAGGTTTGCAGTTTCAGGACCAAACCAGCAATTGTGACGAAGTCCCCTACGAAGGCCCCTTTTATACTGCAGTCCTAAGATTGAACTTTGTTCCGCCATATTTAGGTACTTCCGGTCCAGATTTGCCAATTGTTTTTATTGTTTGTTTAATTTAAAAGTTGTACGCTTAATTTAGACCATTGCGATATTGTGTCCTTTATCTTTCAAAGTTTTATTTTCTGAAGAAAGCAAAAACTAATTACGAATTTCTGTCGTCATCGTTTTTGGACAAAATCTGAATTGAATTGTTACTCCAAATTTTCTCCAAAATTTGCATAATGTGCGCAACAATAAAATAATCGATTTTTATTGCAAAAAAAAGAACTGACATTCGAAAATCCCTCATGTGAGTATTATTATTTTACGCTACTGGCTATTACTAATCATTAATCTGAATAATTTCAATCTGGAAATCGTACATTGCATGCATAAGTAATTACTTTGTTGTCTTTTCTTTTTAAATCAACTTTATTTTCTTAGTTTATTTTTCTTTTCATTACATTTTCTTTAATTTTAAATTCTAATATTTTAATATCATCAAAGTTTAAAATTGTTTAATATGTAATTCATTCTAGCCGAATATTACATTCTTATGACCTTTGACCCAACAACGATCTTTTTCACTAAATCGATCTTTAAAGTTAAAGCATAAAATCTAAATAAATAAATATTTGGAATGACAGATTTGTGATTACTTGAATTCTCTTGATCTCATTTTTTTAAACTGACTTATTTTCTATTCCATCAAAAACATAAGTCTGTCGAAAAACAGCAAATTAATGTACTCTTGACAATTTTCTTTCACTTGTAAAAAGCTTCTTTCTGTGATTCCAAAGAACCTTCTTTGTCTTACAGTGCCCCGTTGGCACAATTTTTTGTTCGCTTTTTGTTTTCGTCTTGTGTCCTAACCTAGTTTTCTGTTGAAAATCTTGTCATCGAAGAAGAGATTATGTTCATTTACATGTTCGTTTTGATTTCATTCGTATCGCAACCAATTGGCTCAAGGTTAACCTTTTTACTTTTATTATTACCATTGTTTCAAAAAATTAACATATTCAGGAATTTCATGAAGCTAAAGCTTGTAAATATTTATAAAGTTACTAAAAGTAACTAACTGCAAAGGCCAACTCCTTTGAAAAAACGATTTTACCGAAAAATGGAGAGGAAAGCTCACAGTATTGTATTTAAATGATAAAAAGTTGAAGAAAAAATTTGAGTTTTTTAGCCAATATATTTGACAAGAGCACCGTAAAATACACAACAATTTATTATTTTCCTAAGTTTAAAAGGGTTGTTTTTATTTTAACGAGAGATGCATTCATAAAAATATTAATTTATAAGACATAAAGATACTACATACCTATTAAACATAGTTACATCGCATTTTACTATCATCAATCATCCATCACCATCCACTCACGTACTCCAATTTTCACTGACTGATTTTTCAATCGTAACTGAAACTTATCACTTTGTCAACAAACCACCTTTTGTACTCAAACGGTTCCATTCTCCGAAATGTTATAGTCTAAGGGTTTAGCTGTGACTTTATGTCCAGTATGTACAACCTATCATTATATTTTGATGATGATGACTACGACCAGATCAAAGCCTGTTCCTCCGGATCTGGGCAAAAACCACGTGCATCCAAAATATTAACAATCATTCACCTTTTCCAAATGGAAAGCTTCCATTTATTTGTACCTTATGCTCGTTTCCAGTCTTTTTTATTATCATTCTCATTCTAGGTTATCTTAAATCTTTTCAAAACACAAAATGTATTTATTTACAACTATTCATCATCATCCTTACACTATACAATACCCACAGTCAAGACTGCGTTGCCATTGCCATACTTTCATTACCAAATAATTGTCATGATTTGTCGTACAAACCCATTCATGCACTTTTTCTAGAATTTACCCAACCCAACCACAATTTGGTTACCCATTAATCACATCCACCAAACAAATTCCCATTCACTTCATTTCGGTTAAAAATTTCGGTGTGTCGATAGTGCGCGGTGGTGGCACAAAAGTTTTACTTTTGCGGTAGATTTTCATCATTTTCTCGCACTCATCAACTAAAACATACTACCAGCTACTTGTTAACTTTAAATCCACAAAAATTATTAAAACAATAATCATTCATGCATTTACTCCACTCATTGTTAACATACGCTACATACATCCACATTTTAAAAACTCATTTTTTGGACATTGACATCAATTCTCTTTTTCATCATACCTCCTCTGCTTCTGCTCTGCGTAAAACACCACAAAAAAAATTACAACACGCAGCAACCGCGTGACGACAACAAAGCAAAAAAAAACTGCATCTATCCAACTCCTCGACTCATCATCACCATCCATCAGCGCAAGTACTGCATAACGTAGCGTGCAACAAGAAAACAGCGCACCAGAGAGCAGCGATCAACAAGCCTTGTTTGCGTTTTTTTGTTGCTTTGGAATTTTTGTTTCCTGTTTTTTGCTCCTCTTCATCTGTCCCTCCTGCCCGTGTGTGCGTTGCGTCGAGAGCGAGTGTCGGTCGGTCGGTAGTCATGTAGTCATCCTGTTGCTCTTCTTCTTCTTCCTTTTTTTGCCATCATCGCATTCATCCCATTTACCATGCTTACTGGTTAGTATTATGGTGTTGAACTGCTCTGAAGTCAAGTTTGAATTGAAGTCTGTTTTTATTTCTCCATTTCACATTTTCATGTTTGTTGACTACTATACTCATCTTATTTTACCTCTATCCTGCAATGTGACTCTTTTCAGTTTTTATGCTGCCTTGCTTTTTCATTTTATTTCTATTTTTTTTTATAGTATTCGCCTTTTAGTGTTTATTTCAGTCTTTTTTTAATTACTTTGATCTTGAGTTAAACAAGATAATTGAGTAGTTAATTGTATTCAGTGTTATGTGCTTGTGTATGTGATTTTGCCTTGCTATTGTTGTAAATGTCTATATGATACACTTGCTATTTGTGCATCTTTAAAAATCTGTATAGTGTACGCTGGTGGAAGCCTGTATAACAACGTGGTTTGCTATCATTTCTACAATTCCTTTGTTTAGACAAGGATCAATAACTTTGTGTTAAAATTCTATGAAGACTATTTAACGTGAATGTATAGCATCATGTTTCCATCATTTTCTTCTACTTGCTCAAAAGAGGACATAAAATCAATCAAGCTATCAGTAGTTAAGAGCTGAAGAAGTTTTCCTTTATAATTAAAAGATAATGTTAAAATCTACATTTTCTTTGAATATTTTGAATATGGATTTTAAGCATTCATGGAAGCAGATATCGTAAACATCATTCAAAACTGTGTTAGTTGACTTGAATTGATGGATAAATGCAATGGAAGGGGAAGACTCGTGGTGAATGTGGTAATGTGTGCTACGGAATGGATTTGCTCGTCAAGTCAGATAGGTAAATTTTCTTGATGGACGAGTTCTCTTTGTCCATGATGGCTTGTTTGCATGTATTTTATAAATATGCATACCTGAGTGAATGATAGGGATGTGATGTGATGGTATGGATAAAGCATTTTGTAAGAGAATTATTTGGAATTGACAACGAAAGGGAGTTTTATTTCCATATTTCATGTTGTCTTCCATCCAACTCTGCTTTGTTAAATGCTCCAAATAATTAACACGTAAAAATAATATTTTGAAGGTATATTGATGACTTGGTTTTATTGATTTTTTTATTACTCCGAAAAGGTAGCAGTGGACAGTGGACGATTTGAATAAAAGGTCGGCTTGCGGCTTAGTATACACTATACACTGGTTTATATGTGAGTGTGATGAAAGCTGTCAGTTAAAAGCATTGATTTGCATTGAAACTACCTCACACCTGGGCTGCTGGTAGTCATTTCAATTTGGAAGGAAGTCGTGAGTCGTAGGAAGCGTGAAGTGGAGGTTGGGAATGACTACGGCGATGACAACTAGCAGCGTTTGGAGTGATGATGATGGATTTGCTCCACTTTTTACATGCGCATCGTTTATGGCGTATAAATTTCGTTTTAATATTTTCTAAGGCAGCAGCAGCAGCCGTCCATTAATTAATATTTCAAGGGAATTTCGTTGAAACAACTTTTCTGGTTCTATTATTACAAACACAACGATAGTACGACGTAAATGCTTAGTGGTCAAGCGAGGAAAACTCTTCTCACGGTTTACACTTCATACGATAAACATCAACATTATTCTCTGCTTCATTTTCATATCTATGCAACAAAAATAACAGCGACTAATTTCTTCATGCTGACAAGGCCAAGGTAAGAAAAGTTTATGAAAATTTTCCATGATTTATTTTTTTGAATGGAAACCTTGATTTGGAATTAAACTTTGTAATTTGACTTGTGGCAGATGGGAAAAAACGGTCTGGTATCATCAGTGGTGTCACCTCGGATGAAGGTACTATGGACCGTTCCCTGGTGCTCTGGATGTGTGACCAGTTTCGGGTTTAAGGAAGCTCGTAAACCTGTTGCATTTTTACTTTTGCTCTTGCTCTGTGTCTACTTCCTCTTGGAACTTTATCTCTTCCTGCTTGTTGATAATGCTCCACCTGGAGTATATCTGCCAATAACCACAAACACTTCTGATTCCCCGTGCCATGCGTCACCATACTGTGTTGTGAACTCCAAAGCTGTTTTCCTGGGACCCATGGACTTTTACGTGCACAAACCATTGTCTGTGATTTTAAATAGAGCTTTACGTCTTGACCTTATTATGAGTGCCAACTTTGTCAGTTTTGCGCACATTCTGTTTGCCATGCTTGGTGCCAAGTTGATTTCCAAGGACTCCCTTTCCGTGAGAAGGGTTGGGGTATTGGTTTACGAATTTCGAAATTTCTTGGATTCTCTCGACGGTGTGATAGCCAAAGAAGAACATAAAGGATTGAAAGACATGCATTTTTCCAACGAGCCAACCAGTACATGGGGCTATTTCATTGATGGTATCTGTGATGGACTGGGTTTAATCTTCTTGCTCATAGGCTGCCTTTTTTATATGCAACGACATCTATTCCAAAGAAAACTCCAACAAGTAGTATACGTCCCACTAAGCGTCGTTTCCGTAACTAACAGCAATAATGGTACATGCAACGGTTCCATGTCGTCTACTTCCTGTCATAAGAAAAAAACCAAACAGGATGATGACGATGATGACGACGACAGTGATGGTCAACAGGGTATTGGACAATCCAATTCAGTTGTACTTTACATTTCATCAACCAGTTTATGGTTTCAGAAAAATATTTCCAGTTTGAGGATTGCTATAACCGGAGCCGGATTACCTGCCACGCTATATCTCTGCCAACTTTTCTTCTCATCCATGTTTTGGAATAGAAATATTCTTTTATACGGGAAAATCCTTGAACCAAATGCACCACCACCTCCATTGAAGAAAAATGATGAGGGGATAATTGCTAGTGAGGCTATTCATTCTCCATTCATGTGGCTTGTGATTTTCGCTTGGCGAATTTGTAATCCTCTTAATATGAGTGAGGTTTTACTCCTTGCCATCTTCCTGGACAGGATGCAGGAATTTCTGTATTTGCTGCAGTATTCCGGATTCCTGATCATCTCATGTGTTGCGGCCATTTCAGAAATACATCGATCAGACATTGGTCGATTCGCTCACAAAACTCATTAATTCAATTCGTAACTATAAAGATCATAACATTCAAGTATTACAAGTCAACTGACCTATTATCACAACTCAATTTAGATTTATAGATTAAACTACCTTTTTTATAAATAGTGTTTATAGTGTTCCAATTAATTAGAGGAGTAGCAGCAGCAGTCACAATGACAAGCAATAATAAATGTCAATCAATCACAGAGAAATATTTTAGTTTTTTATATAGCACAACATATGTATATATTATATTAGCTGATAAGACAATGCTTTAAACTATCTACTTAAGTGAAAGCAGAAGAATCTGAAAATGTAGTTCATTAGTAAAAGATATTACTATAAATATTTTTATTTAGTGGTAATCCTAAAATGATAAATTACTATACGCTTGTATGAAATGAGACGTACTTGAAATCAAATCGCTACTTAGGCAAAAATATTAATAGAATGCTCACAAGGTAAACGGTATTATAATTGTTAGTAATTAGTAACAAATGATTAGGGTTATAACTCGTTGTTATATTTATGGTTAGGGTATATTCTGTTGCATTTCTATTTGTATGCTCAAACTTAATATGAAAAATGAAACTTAGTACTCTTGAATTAATTATTCTAGCACATGGAAATTTTATGGTTGTTGATATTTGATAATCTTGTTATTATTGACATATTCAATATTTAAATGTAAATGAAATATATTTTAATGACGTAGGTATAATGTAGATAAAAATGTACCAAACACAAAAATAAAAAATTGCAAAAATGCTACTGTGTGAATTTTTTTAATGTGCTTTTCAACGTTTGCTTATTGCTTTCCCCATGAAAATCGTGCTCGTGACTTTTAACATGAAAAATAAAACAACACATTCCTTTCTTTTGGGCTTTCATTTTTATTTTATTAGCTTTGTTAAACATCATCACCAAAAACATCCATCAAATGAAACAGTCTTACATAAAAAAACAACTTGAAGGAGAAAAAAGTGATTTCTCGTTTAAACAGTTCACTAAAAATCCCACATTACATTTTTTCACTGATTTTTAGGTAAAGTAGCAATCAAAATAATGACAAAAATGCTCTGCTTTCCTATACAATAATTTTATTATGTTTGTTTTATATCCGGAAATTGTGGATTCACCAGAAAAAAATCAGTTCTAACGCACTTTTACAAACAACATACACACTTGATAATACAAGATTATGGTTTTATGCTGCTTTCTTTTGAAATATATGCACTCTAAAGAAATACACAACTAGTTGTTTGTGAACCACACACATACTTTATAAACATTCTTAAATACTTTGTTTTGTTAAGTAAATTAAATGCAATTGGTTTCAATAATAGTAACAATAATATTGATAATCAATCAGTTTTTCTTTTAGCAGCTCTCACAATTTCACTCTCTCGACAACTAAAATCTAACAACAGAAATAAATTTTTTCTCTAAATAAGTATTGCAACGGTTTTTTTATTAATTATAATAATAGCAGAGCTGAGATTACGTAATAATGACCATCTAGTATATACGTAAAAGTATCTATCGATAATAAATTCATAAACATACCTAAGAAGGAATGACGAAACAACTAAATCATTAACATAAACAGTCGTAGCAATTACCTCTATCCAAGAAGACTGAAGAATTTTACTAATTGCTTTGAGTTACTAACATGATTCGTTTTTTAAAAACATGAGTTCAGTTAAATGCATACACTCTAATTTTTAATCATTTATTATTATTAAACCTATAGTACTAAAAATTATTTTATGGTTTTGGTGTAAAGTTTTCCTTTTGTGTTGTGTGAAGGTTTGTAAATATAAGTTAAATGTAGAAAAAGAATACTATTAAAGTTTTGAATAACAACTAATCTCTAAACATACGTACATAATTCTTTTTTCTTGTGTTGTATACAAAAGTGGAAATTTTTTGTTCATTTCATTTTTTTAAACATTTTCATTCTAAATAATTTCTTTCTACTTTTTACATCTTTTAGTTAATTGCAGAAAAAAAACCTAAAAATACATACTTTGTGTGTAAAGGTAAATTTTTGTGTGTAAATTGTTTTTAATGCGTGCAGAATAAAAAGGGGTAACAATTACCAACTAAAATAATATTTATCCTTACTATAAATTCTTATGCATAACATTTTTTCTGCTTCAAATCTTTCATCTTTACATTTTATAATCGCTTTTTAGAAAAACCTGCTTGGTTTTCTCCATGTCTCTTTTTTATCTCTCTCGTCATCATCGTCGTTGTTGTTTTTGTTGCTCATCTTTTTTTCCCTCTTGCTTCGTCGCCAACTCACACACACAAAATATATATATTTTATCGAAGTTAATTATCATCGAAGTTTGAAGTTTACAAAGAAAATTTTAATTAGGAAAGTTGTTGTTTTTAATTTGTTTTTCAAAGAAGTTAAGGTAAAAATTCTTTCTCTGAACTGAAGTTTATATATATTTTTGTTTGTGTGTTTCCATTTGTTTAGCGACGGTCACGGGAGTCAGATCTGGATCGGCGTGGCCTTGGTGATCGACTGCGGGAGCGGGATCGGCTCCTAGAGAATCGTCTCCTCATTGCAGGTGATCGGGAACGACTGGACGGAATCATTTTCAAACAAAAAAAAAATGTTTAGATTTATTTACATCATCCTTCGCATTCCAGCAAAAATGCGAAATGCGCCCAAAAATAATTTTCTGGGAATTATTATAAAAATATTAGCTCTCTCAAAAGTAATTTATTAACTATTTGTAAGGAAAAAAATACTTTATATTGAAACTATTTTTTTTATTTGAGAGAGGTTTTAAATATATATAAATATTTTTAGCTAAAGAATTCAAATATATATATTGCTGACGCTTTGGATAATATATATAATATATTTTTATGTGATAATATATATTTTTATAAGCATAAGATAAATATTTATAGATATATATATATCAAAAAATAAATAATAATAATAAAATGTTTTGTAATAATGTTTTTGAGTACTTTAAGGAAATACGAGAAATGAAGTAGTAGTAGTGTGACAATACGAACTCTCTGTCTCTGGTGAGGAGGAGAAGGGGTCGCGTTTTCGACTCTACTTGTCAACTGTGAGAGGTTTCTTTTTGTGTCGATGAGAGTGACACACACACACAGACGCGATGTAATTGATGCTGTGGTGATGCGATGCAGAGAGGAAGGTGTCAGACGCAGACTAAACATAATGAGAAACCAGACTACCGAGAGATGTTTCAAAAGTTTTAAAAAATTATCATTAAAAAATGGAGTACACCAAAAAAAAAAAATTTAAAGATAAAAGCAATTTTTGTTTTAAAATTTTTTTAATTACGATTTTCCGAGGAAATTAGGGAAAAGCTTAAAGTTTGTACTCCAATTGTGTCTTCTCTTTAAATGATTCTCAGTATGTAATGCGTACTGGTGATTGAGGTGATGTTGTGTGTGCCCACCTTGTGAAGAGAGGAGAAGAGGGAAGACTTGCGCGCAAACACACACGACATGCACCTGCATATCTCTCTGTGACTCTGTGACCGTACTTGGATGACTGTTGTCAAGGCAGTAGATGTAGAAGAAGGTTTAACGCGAAGGTAGAGTGACTATTTTGATGATGAGGGTGGTAGCAGGTAGAAAGAAAGAGGCAGAGCGAGCGACTATCTTAAAATGCGATCGTGTCCCCTAAAGCGATGATGATGGTTGTGTGATGGGTGGTGGATGGAAGAAGGTGGATCGTGGTTGGTGGTGGTGATGGTGACAGTTCTATTATTTTGGTGGAGAGATGCACATTGACATGGGATGACTATTAACACTCACGCACCAGAGGTGAGAGACTAACTTTTTTAACTGCGGAGAGAAAGTACGCCGTAGAAGAAAGATAGGCCAAGGGAGAGAAAGTTTTCCCCTCCCCCACACCAACAAATTAAATATTTTTTTTTCTCAAAAATAAATCTTTAAAACTTACACTGGTCGCAAAACTAGCGAGCAGTGTAGTAGTGGGTGGGCGGGCAGGCAGCTGAGCCATCATGTACGGTTACGGGTGGGATGGATGGGTGGTTTTGGATGAGAGGTTGCAACTCTAAAAAATCTAGCCTCGACTGAAGGAGAGCGTTCGTTGTTGACTGCACTCAGAAGAAGAAGCACGCACGCACGTAATTGTGTGATCAGATCAAAGTCATCAATGTGGCCTGCCTGACTGCGAGAGTGTGAGAGACTGACTGACAAGTGAAGGTCCTCGTCTCCTCCAAAATATATATCAATCAATCAGCATCAACGTCAACAATCAACATGACTCAGTAAATCATCACTGTCATGAGTTGTGAGTCTGTGCTATTTTAATTTTTACTAAGCAGCCGGAGCCGGATGTGGGGAGGAGACGAGGAGGAGATGGCTTCGGAGGAGGAGGTCACACGAAGGGCCTCTTTGTGGTGCAGTAGTTGCAGTCGGAGGAGATGGAGTAGAAGTATGGAGGGACGGAGCGGAGCAGTAGAAGAAGGTGCGACAACGAGAAGGGATGAGCGTGTTGTCTTTGTCATGAACGCACCGCGGTTGTGGTGATAATGATGGCCAGATGAAACCGCTATTATATCATCATATAAAGCCATTTACGTATCGTTCTACTAATATTTTTTTTATGTCATCATGATTTTTTTAGAGAGATAACTGCGTTTGTTTTATACATTTTTTTTGAAAAATATTGATCTGTTCTCAGAAAAAAAAATCTTTTTTTTTCATTGGAATTCAAGGGGAACAAGCTACTTTTGTTAATATTTACTTTGCCAAATATGTTGCCAGACTTAAAACCTAACGTTTGTTAGTTAAAACAGTCCTTTTCTAGTTTATAATTATCTTGGACATTTTTGAAAAAAAGTTTTGTAGTTCAGTTTTTCTACTTGAGTTTGTATGCAATATTTCAATTATTAATTGGATTCCCAAATTTAACCTGTCTCTGCCTCAATGCAATATAAATATATTTAGAAAGAGAGCTTCTTTACGTATTTTTTTGTGACTTTGAATACTCTAAAATAGCAACGTATTTTAACAAAACAGCAATTCAAAAACGTGAAAAAAAAAGTTTCAACAATTTTTCTCAATAGGAGCTGAACTTAAATTGAAAAAGGTTTTTGTAAAAAAAATATAACTCATAAAGTTGTATCAAAAGATTAAAAATATAGTCTACTAAAACTTTAAAAATATAAAATCAAAAACGATAAGAACGAATAGTAATAATTTTCTATTGTTGATATTATTGATATAAAATTTATATGGAAAAAAATTTGCTGGTGTTTGTATATTTTTGCAGATGTCTCCTTATCCTCATCATCATCAACAACAACGGAACACAATAAAAGATAATCGTATGAAAAATTGACATACCTCCTGTAATGGTTCCTGCGTGGAGGACCTCCTCTGTTGCGGCTCCGTCCTGTAGACATTTCCGCTCGGATGCGAACTCCACACATGCGACTGTAATTAAATCAACCAGTTATAAATATTTAACTAAGTTACAACTTTTAAAGGCTAACTAATATTCATTGTTTAACAAACTTGTTTAAAACTTACGTTCCATCCAAATGTCGAACCGCATCTTCAGCGTCCCTTGGATCCTCAAACTCAATAAATGCAAATCCCGGAGGATTCCTGGCAACCCACACATTCTTCAGTGGACCATATTTACTGAACGCAGATTCCAACTCGTTTTTGGATGCGTTATTTCCCAAGTTGCCCACATAAACCTTGCACTGAAGGTCCCAGTCACGGTGTCGAGACATTCTTTTCGCCGTGGTCTACAATAAGCAGTTAGTTGAATTGAAAGATTTAAAATACATATATATGTAAGCCTCATTTACTCAGCTATATAATACAAATTCTACTTATTCAACTATTAAAGTAAAAATTTTTGCTTACGAATATTTTTCAGGTGTCAGACAAATCACAAGATAACTTTACTCGGCTAGCCGACAAATAAAATGACTATTTCTCTTCAATAAGAGAAAATACTGCTGCAGATCAATACTAAGTTATATTTCTGAGGTTTGCCACAGAACACACTGGATTTCGCTATTGGGATAAAAAAGCCAATAAATTAAGTACTTTGTTATAACATCATTTAGTAACTTGTAAGTACACAGTTAAATAATTTGCTTAACTGTTAATTGTCTTACAAGTTATTTTAAATGCTTAAAGTTTTAATTTTCTTGTTCGCTTGCTTAAGAAAAAAACTGGTGGTGTGTGTGTTGTTTAAGATAAGTGTATTAGATATAATATGAGAAAAAAATAGCTTTACTTACTTGCTTGCTTGTTTGTTCTCTGTTGTATACAGTCTTGTTAAAAGATGAATGGATTAAAAAAAGAAGGGGATAAGAGATAGAGAGTTAGAGAGAGAGAGACTTTGTAAAAATGGCCGGAAAGACGCCAAAAGATTCGGATAATGCATCTGCGGAGGAATACAACGCATAATGCATACTTTTAATACTGTCATATATGTATTAGAGGCATAAATATAATATTCTATTTGATATTTGATATAAGCTTTGGTAGTACATTACATACAGAAAATTTTCCTTTGCTCTCTGCAGTAGAAAGACAGACAGCCCTGTAATAATAATAATATTTTTTAGCATTTTAAATAAGAGATGAGACGATATAGAGAAGAGGACGGAAACGAGAAGGAGGGTGTACGTACTTTGCTTCAACACAAGAATACCAATAGAAGTGTTGTATGATATGGGAAAACAAGCAGTGTATTTGCTGTGGGTTTACTTTTGGGTAAATGAGGCTTATGTAATGATAGACAAGAAGAGACCGTATATTGTTGAAAATGTTCAAAAGCAGCCTTTCTTTTTATCAGGCATCAGTCTACATTGTGAGTAGTGAAAATGATTCCTTTTTTGAACGCGACAACGACCTGATCAACTATATGACAGTATGTACGAGAGTATGGCTATTACTATGACTGCATTTCAGTTTTCTATCACAGCAGTAGCATAGAAGCGAAAACAAGAAAACATGCCTGGGTTTATCTTTTGTGGAAATTTCCTGTTAACAGTTTAATATACTTTCTTGCAATGCTATATTTAAGTTTCTTGTGTAAAGGTATTTCTATTCTGTCTCTCGAAAGACCAGCAGAAATCAATCTGCTTCCAAAAAAAATTGAGCGCAAGGTAGTATAGATACGATGTTGACAAGCAATACTAAAAGCATGGAATGGTAACAACGAAGCAGAGTAGGTGATGTGATGTGATGATGGCCAAAAATGTACCGGCTTGGCTGCTGCAATTATGTTTTTTATATAAATAGCAAGAGAGAGAGAGAGGAAAGGATAGGGTTATTTTACGTCGTGCGGATGGATTTTAATGATGTGCTGAAAAATGATACCAGAAGATAGAGAATATGTTATCATGACATGACATGCCAATGACAGTGTTGCTTGAAGAAAAACTTGCATGTTGTATTTTACACGGTTTGGTAGTTGGTAAATTCACAAGATTTTTTTTAAGTTTAGAAAGAGGAGAAGTACATGGATTTTAATAGACCTAATGACTTTGGTTTGTACCTTTGCAGTGTTTTTTTGGTGAATATTGCGTCTTAAGAATACCTTATCAGAAGTTTTAGGCTACTCGATGAGAAAATGGATGAAAATTCTGAAGATAATTATGCCAAAGATATTTCTTTTTTTTAAATGATTCAGACTGCCCCAATTGTATTTCATAATAAAATGCATTTCATTATTCGCTTGGGAAATAATTATTG
>JAQIWN010002050.1:0-17479 GCA_034699025.1 Entomobrya cf. arborea Gr-Col-00668
TGACTTTGCTCGGGAATGGAAAGAGGAGAAGGGCTTTAAGACAAGGTCTCCCGAACACTTCACATTGTCGACTTTACAATTATTTCAAAATTTTCTTGAATTCTGCTCAACCAAAATATTTGATCAAGGTGGAGTTATAATTAATTCGAAGGATGGGGAAGTTTTGGAGATAAGTAAATTTTTGAGTGGGGAATTCAAATCAAAATTAACTTCGGAAGAGATTTCAGTGCTGAAGCAATTTCAAGAGAATTCGGATAATGAAAGCAGGGGCAAGTATTGTGTGGACTTTAAAAGATGGAATTGGTACATGATTAATCCGCTTATCATAAGCTGGCGTTTTTCGGTTCCGGAAAGAAAGCAGGAGTTAAGGACAATTGAATCCACTAGAAAAACTGGTGAAAGGTTAAAGAATTTTCTGAAACTTGTGGAAAGTGAAGGAGTTGAAAAAGGGTTTGAAATTTGTGGAGCAAGTTTATCTGAGATTTTGAAAGTTGACAAGGAAATTCCGGTACTTGATCTTGTTCCCAGTAAACCTTCGAGAAAAAGGGCAGTTGAAGTTGACACTGCGGTAAATGCAGAAGAAGATGAGGGCCCATCGACTAGCAAAAAAGCCAAATTCAGGAAGACAGTTTTACCAGGACCGGCGGTAATAACCTTTGACCTGGAAATATCACCTGTGCCATCAAATGAGGATAAAACATCCCTATCCTACCAGCTTTATAGTCTTTTGGAGGAATTTGTGGTGAATTCTGATGACCAGTTTGATAAGGTGCTTGAAAGTGTCAATTTTCTTCAGAAGGTGTTCTTCCACAGCAATGATCCCACTTGTAAGGTGTCCTTATTCAGAAACTGGAACCTAAAGCTGAGGGGAATTCAAAAAGATTTTGAAGACATGCCACTTGTCTACGTGTACAATAGAAAGCATTGTCTGGAAACTGACTCGGGATTCAGTTTGCTGCCTTCTGGGAAAATTTGGAGTATTTTGAAGAGTGGGGAGGTGAAAAAGAAGATAAATGTTTTGGAGGGACCTACTCCAAAGGGCCAGGATCCCTCTACTTTTAAAAAGGGGTGGACATTGGAATGCAAGGGTTTTGGAGGGGACGAGGAGAAGTTCAAACTTTGTTTGTTTTCTTCCCATCAATTTCTTTTTGAGGTGGAGGTTGATGGCTTGTTGGAATACATTTGCAAATTTGATGGGAGGGTATATCAGATGATTAAATTGGCTTATCTTTGGATGGGATTGAATGAGTTAACTTTGGGGGATGGGGAAGATGGTGGGTTATCATCGTTGCAGTGGTTGGTTATCTTTTGGATGTGTCATAGGAAAATGGTGCCTAGTCCGAAGGAGATTCAGGAAAGGGGATGTCACAAAGTTATGAGGGATGGGGGAACAGGGGTGGATTTGGGGTGGGAGGAGGATAAGCAGTTTTTGGAGGAGTGGAGGGAAGAGACAAAGGGGATGGTGGAGTTTGAATGGAGGGAAGATTGTGTTGTGGGTTTGTTGGATGGATTTAAGGAATTTTTAGAATTTTGTGGGTGGTTGGGGGAGGGTTCTGGGGCAAGTTGGATTTTGAATACGAGGACTGGTGAGTTGATTGAGACGAAACAGTTCTTGAAATCTCAAGATATTTTGGGGAATGGGGATTGGTGTAAAAATATGAATGAAGAGGAAATACGTATGTTAAGAGCACAGGCTGTAAACTTTAAGGATCGGATAATTTATATGACGCATCCATTAAATTTGCAGTGGAGATTTGGGATCAGAAGTGATATTAGATTTGTATTGAAGTTGATGAAGGCGGGGGGAATTAGACTGAAGACGTATTTAAATATGAGAAAGTCCAATGGGGAAAATGCGACAAAGAAAAGATTTAAAAGTTTGAGGAATGTGTTGAACTTTAAGTAATGTTGATTGTAATAAAGTTAAAAATAAATAAAATTTATAATGTAACTGTTTTAATTTAAAATTAATGTGTTTATCTTGTAATCGATGTATTCACGAATGCATGTGAATTTTTAGTTTTTAGATGAAAAACGCCTTTGCTGTTAACTACGAAAAAGTTGAACAATGTAATAAAGATGTCTTATTACATTGTTAGTTTTCCACAGTTCTAATATCATACAAATTATTGCAATTAAGTTCAATTAACAAGCCTTCTCCAAGAAATAGAAATACAACAAAAATATTTCCCGACATTTTAAAGCATAACGATTTGGGTTCCCACATTAAAATCAGATCTGTTCAAAACATTTGGCCACCATTCAAGTAATCAGTTTTCGGAATTAATGAAAATTACTCCAGTATTTGGAAAGGCAAGTATGCACAAATATACCAAAAGACAATTTCAGGCGGCATGTATTTACGAAGACCAATATCAGAGTCTTTTCCAATTTTTTTTTAGTGTTCCATGTGAATCACGTAAAGATGCGATGTAACGTTGAACGTTAAGTTTTGAATTCATATTTATTTTGAATGGTCCTTTAAGTTAATGTAATAAAATATCAATCTAAAGCGCTTTGAGTTGTTAACGACAAAGCTCTAATGTATCGTATGTCAGATTGTCCCAGCAGTTTCAATTTTTGCTACATCATTTCATTATATTTAAAACATGCACTAAAGAAAAACACGGCCCTTCTTTAAAATGCACACAAATTGACAGGGTTTCATTAACAGTAAACTAAAATAGTCAGTTAGAGCAACACTACCACCAACCATACTTAACCGTCCCATGATTACTCCGCGCCCCGTGCGTAGGTCAAGCCAACCAAAATAGAGGAGTTTAACAAAAAGGGGGCTCGGCACTGCAATAAAACAAGCATCCATTTCCGAGGAATCGAAAGAAGCGAAATACTACGAACTGATAACTCATCCGAATTGAATATGACGGTAGGTCGTTTAAATTATGCTTTAATTTTTATGTTATTGTTTTTGTCCCGTGGAAGACAGGATGTTTTATCGTCAATTTATCTCCCCTCAGAAGGTGCAGTTTAAATGCTGTTTGCTCACAGGAAAGATGCTCTTTGTTACCAAAAAACTAAATACCTATCCAGAAACCAATTATGAAATAACTCTGAAGTTCAAAGAACAGTTTTTAACATGGTTGTGAAGTAAATGCAACAAATGCTTCATTTCAAGCTCCATGGTCGTAATTTCTTTGACCCAGAGTTTCAGACCCAGTTCCCAGCTTGGCGACTTGAATTATCATCGTGATTCCAGAATTTGATAAGACAGCAAGGGAATTGATTTAGGATTAACGTGGATGGCATTTGGAAGGTCCTACAAAAAAACTTGGTTCTGGATAAAATTACAAGCTTGCGCCAAGTCTCAGATTTATTAACCTTTACGGCTTCATTAAATTCGAAAGCTATCATCTTGCAATATTTGCTTTTTTGTGTGGATTCCAGATTGTGACTACGCTGCAAACGTGGGGTCTGGAACTAAAAGAGGATCCAGTGGTGAATGATGGAAGTTATTTTAATTTTCAAGATATTATGTTGGGGAATGACAAGGCAAATCTGATGATAAGGCAAAATGGACTAATGCGTTCCAAGACAGTAAGTTTTAACGTCTTGCATTTATCTATATTTTTATTCTAATTTTTCGTAAATCCCTATTTATATGTTTTTTACTCTAGATAACAAGATGTTGTCATGTCATCCGCTTTTCTTAAAAGTTGGATTTTTGTCGTCACCATTCTGGATCGGCAAGCGGTGGACGCCTTGGTCAAGTTAGAAACGAAAGAAAAAAGTTGCCGTGGTCAATGTCCAGGACTACCCAAGAGCTATTGGTAAACGTTAGACCTGATATTCGCTATTCTACACTCTAACAACGCGGATACCTATGCAGCGGTGAAGAAATGTTAAACAGTGGAATATGGGATTAAGTACTATAACATCCGTAAAACATAGACGGCAAGACAAGAGGTTGAAAAACGAATTGCAGAGGTACATGGTAATATTTTGGTTTGTTAAACAAATTGTCTAAACGCATGGAAGGTAAAGAATGGATCATGATTTATCGTGATGAAGTAGATGAGGGCCAGTTGTAGGACGTTTTGAACTTAAAGTTTAATAGGCGGTAGAACGAGAATCAAGAACGCATACAGGGACAACACACTGTTGTCGTACATTATTGTAAACAAAAAATTGAGCACCAGTTTCTTTTAGAAATATTTTTGATTGGTAATTGATGATGTCGTCACCCACCCGGAAATGTAAGCTGAGCTGTAATCATGTTCATACTTCAAGTTACTTTCAAATGAATACACTGTAGAAATAAAAGTATTGGACAGGATTACTTTTCTTGTGACTCCTAATATTCAGAGGACTTTTATACTTTTATAATGGCAGGGAATTTTTAAAGTTCCAATGCTGATTGAAATAAGTGATTAGTTTCTAGTTTGTTCCTAAAGTTTAAGTAGAAAACTATTTTGGTTAGACTAAACAATGCTTGAAATCGGCAGTTCAATAAATCTGTTTCTAATGCATTTGTATATCTCTATTTTTTCTGGTGAACGTTTTAAAGAGTTCTTTTTTTCTGGAGTCGATTCTATTCATTAAAAGTTCTTCATTATTTCTTTAAATGAACGCTAGCTTAAAGTTGTCCCATTCAACATTGAAATTCGATTTCGATAAGCGAAGCCTATTTTTCCACTTGTACTTAAACATTACGCCGTGCTCAATTGTAATTAAGGACAACCCCACGAAATGAGCAGAAGTATTTAGTCTGCCCCTCGAAGTTTCAAAGTGCCGGAGATATGTCTACTAATTATTTTCTTCACCATTTTAATAAAAAAGTCTTTTATTAATACTTTTCATGCTTGCCTTACTTAAAACAACAGGTTATTTTTTCAATAAAACCAAATAAATATTTTAAATTCGTAACTATGTTTGAAAAATGATTTAACTACTTAATAATTTGATTGCACTATTTTTAAAAAATCTGACAATTTGACGTACCATTTCTTGTAGTTTCTTACAACAAAATTTGAAAAATGCTTTTGTGCAACTAAATATCATTTTCGACGACTCAAGAATCATAAAAATTGTTGCAATCGATAAGCCACTCCCAAGAAAAACAAATATAACAAGAATGTTTCCTGACATTTTCGGTTTTGTGGGGATTACACTTTCCTTTACCAATTTGAAGTCAGATCTGTTGATAAATTTGGGCCACCATTCGAATAACCCAGTATTTTGAATGAAGGAAAATTGCTGAAGTATTGAGGACGGGACATATGCCGCTTCATAACGAACATTGATTTGTGGCGATGTATAAGCATTGCTGCCAATATCCGAATGTTTTCCAGAAGTTAAAAGAGCTCGACGGGAAATTTGGGCCAAATAATTAGGCAGCAACCAAGCAGTTTTGTTGCAGTTATGTAAATCGTTATGAATAACATTTTCTTGTAATTTGTGAAAACGCTGGTTTAGATTTTTCGAATTATCAAATATAAAAACATCTTCAACGTCAAGTAGACCAACTCGAACAAAGTCTTCTAAATAGTCCACAGGTTCCTTCATTGCGTTGACTGCCGCTGGATGCATTCGAGAATGTTTAGTAATATTTTCTAATGCTACTTGAGATTGCGTATTAAACTCAAGAAAAAGGTGACCAAATGCATTTAGGCTTAACCGTTTACAATGATTAATGCTACCAAGTCCAAAATGCAAATAGGTCACATCACTACAGTCCCATGGATATACTCGTTCATAATTAAACCTTTGGATCCGACTAAACACTGTAAAATTATCTTCAATTAGTTCGTCGAAATTGTAATATGAAATTTGTGACCTAGGCAATACGATTTTATACACGTTTTCGCTTTTGAAAGCGTTGCTTACGACCAAACCAGCCAAAAATGTTCCAACCATTAGTATTCTCAGTTTAAAATACTTGTCAAACTTATCAGGAAACGGGTTGCCCTGCTCTAACAAAAGTTTACAAATACTCAAAATGCCAGTTGCCAGAAAGATAGACCTAAATAACTTACAGATCATAACAGGTATAAAAATTGTCATTATAATTAAAAATCCCCAAACTTTCCATTCAAAAACCGATATAAACTGCTTAAATGGGAACGGCTCGATTCCACGAGAGCCACAGTTGATAAAATGAAGCCTTCCAAATGTATTTTGTATCCGAAATGTCGTATCATGTTTCTGATATTCCGTATCCCAAATCAAAACACTTCTTTCGAAAAAAATTGGGTAATATTCGCTATCTAAGCTTTCAAAATCTGTGATGGGACGTGATGTTAAATTCCCTAAGAAACCGGTAATTAATGATGCGTATGCAAAGGCAAGCATTCGTAATTTATCCGAATGTTTTGAGCCCATTACATGTATATATTTTAGTGGATTTTTAAGTCTGTAAGATTTTTGGTTTACGTAATTGGCGATTAAACTTGACAACGTGAAACCTTGGTCGGCCCATAATTTTCCTCTAAAACGAACAAATTTCTTTGTTTTTTCTAAAACTGAAATGTAGTGAAATGATAGATATTTCAGGGGAACAGGATATACATTTACAAATTTACGACAATCTAGGCAAAGAAATATGGCACTCAGTTTATAAATATTGCATTCTAAATTCATTTGAATTTCCTGAGCTTTCGTATCGGTAGTACAGACAAAATGACTGGTTATTTGAACGTGATTTACAATACTTTGAGGACGATTAGTGTTAACTCTTGACGTCCAATGAGCTAATGACATCCAATCGTATTCATCACTCTTTCTGGCATTCAGTAAAATATGGACTGGAGGTCTTAAACTTGGAACGGCATTCAAAGGTTTGGCTGATGACGTTTGTAAATTATCAAAAATTGTTGCGTGTTTTCCAAGACGAAATGCATTCTGTGGTAAAAACAAATCCACTTGGATTTCACATTGCCATGGCTTTGATGAGAAAATAAAATTAAAAGACTTTGCACCATGACATTCATGGCTATATTTATCTGGTGGCCAAAGTGAATAGACGTATTTCAAAATCGAGCATTTGTGATTGCTACTAGAGAAATAGTTGTCGTTTGGCATATCGGTGGAAAAATAACCGTTGAACTTAGATATCATTTCTTTTGATATCCAAATGCTATCTGCAAAAGTCCAGTTTTCGCGGTTTCCCGGGTCAGTGTAGTCAACTTGACCAAGTGCTAAGTCAAAATGTCTAAGAATCAAAGGAAAGTCAGTTGTTGATTCCATATCAGCGTGTTCGAAATTGTTTACTAAAATAAGACAGCGTTCGCCAATAAATGGTTTAAAAATTGAGTTTAAGTTTTTTACCATTCTTGGAATTTTAGGTAAAGCTACAATGCCTCTTGTGTAATTTATCAGTCGTTGTGTTACATACAGCGATTTAAGGTAATCTTCTGCATTTGGACCTGATAACGACATTAAATCAAGTAGTGTCGTTGTAAGGGTGTAATTGAACGACATTGGTAGGATGTCTTCAGCTCTGGTAGTATTAGATGTTCCAATGAATAAAATAAAAATGTTAAAAAATATGTACACAAAACTGGTTTCCATTTCATTAATGGAATTTGTTTCTATATTCAGTAATTTCATTTGTTGATATCTTTGGTAGACGGCGTTAATAAATCTATATTTGTTAGAAGCTCTAATTATCTTGCTTTGATTTATAATCTTTGTCTTCTACATTGGATAGGCAGTGTATTGAAATCTATTTATTTTTCAATAAAATTTCAAGCTTCTGTTGCTAAATCGATTGTTATATATTGGAGGTCAATATATTTTAAAAATTGGTCAAGTTGTCTACCCATTTCAAAAAAAAACTGAGTATGTGTACTGTCGCTGTTTATTCAGGGATTTTACTTTAGTACACTCTATTTCAATCACAAGAGAAAATGTTTTCCCCGAAAAATTTACATACTATATGTTTCAAATAAGTTGATGAGCTTTCTATTATTGATTTATCTAAATATTTGTTTGCTCAATTTTTTGTCAATGCGATTAAATTTCGACTGCCCGTTGCTCTAGCCAAAGTTTAAACAAGCTTCTGTCTGACTCATATGTAACTGAATATAACAACAGGAAATTGGCAAGGATTTTAAATCGTGACCCTCTCGAAATTACATTGTGATGGATATATAGATGTATCTGGTAAGAATGTAATTTTCAACAAACATACGAACGTAGAGTTCTTTAAGTTGATCATGCATTCCAAGCTTCAGTTTCGCCCTTAATGTTTTGGTAGCAGTCCGAGGAATTCAAAATTTGAAACCCAAATTTTATTTCAACCAGTTTTAATTGGATGAACAAACATGAATTGTTTCACTATCAACAAAATTACTTTTTCATTCATGATTTTATATAATGTTTACCGTACTACTTATTTTGCAATTTTCATAGCCAAATCTACAGAAAAATTCTTATTGACCTCTAAAATGCGCAAAAAGAGTTTAATGACTTTTTGTACAAAATTTTGAGATTAAATTGGGCATATTTCTGTAAGTCCTGTACATTTTCTAGATTTTGGTTGAATTTTTTAAAAGTCAATCAAATTTATGTAGTTCCGTTAGATGGAACATGTAAGATTAAGTCTTGTTTTGGCATTGCTTCAATCATTTGTTTTTGCAAATTTCCGATTACGAAATAAATGACCACGGAAATAATCGTTTTTAATTTTAAAGATTTCCATTATAACCCGTGTTTATTTGCTGTAAAATTTGTAGCGTCTCAAAGTTATAAGCAAATAAATTAGCACTACCCCTTCAAAGTTTTGAGTGGGACATAAGCCAAAAATGTTGCTCCGTATTAATTTTAAAACCCAGTTTTCATACTTATGTTAAATAAGCTACCAAATAAATTGATTTCATAACCCGGAATACAATAAGATAATTAGCTTCTTTAAATTACATATAGACTTAGGGCGTAATGAGTTCTTATAAAACCAGTATTGATTTTTTGGCAATAAACACGAAAGAAAGGGTTAATTTTCGGAAATGCGGCAAAACGAATAAAATATACATATTTGTCGAAAATACATTAAAACCACTGGTTGTGGTAAAATCGTTTTGAAATTTCATATGTTTGATAAATTTCTAAAGCTTTTACCATTTTAATTAAGCTCTTACTAAACTAATTTTAATTAATTCACTGCCAACTATAACATAGTTGCATTTTCGATACTTTGACACAAATAACCGAAAAACTAATTTCACTATTTGATGAAAAAAGTTAAACACTACCTTTTGGGTTAAAAACGATGCTTCGTAGGAGAAAATATAATGTTATATTTGTGGCTTAGTTATAAAAAACTGAATTTTTTAATACTAATACATGGGCGAGCAATGTCATCTGTAAACTTTGTTCAGATTCTACTTTCCATTGCACTAAATTTTATCATGACATAATGACACACAAAAGCTAACTGTTAACGGTTTGATCATCGTTTTTGTCGAAAAAGGAGTCTCGTCACATTTGTAAAAACTAAACAAGCTGCTTTCAACAAAAGAAGAACGAAATCAAATTTAATTTAAAATTCAAAGTACAATGAAAACAAATAGTAATCCTAATTTTAATTCATGACAAAAAACAACTAATTGCATTACAACTTTAGAGTTTATTTCTCAACTTATTGTTCCAAATAACACAATTTCGGTATTTTGCTATTACTGTTTTCTAACATTTTACACTTGTTAAATAAAGTAAAGAAAAAACTGTTATATTTATACATAAGCTGAATTCATTTTTAAAGTTTATTACCCTTTTTTTCATATTTTTCAAATTTTGTTGTTCATGGTGGTCTTTTAGCCTTAAATTTATTATTTCATAATAACTTATTTTTGTTCGGTTTAGTTCTTTTGCATGTTATAATTGTAATTTAATTCGATGTACGGTCACCACGAATGCACCCACCTGGCAGTAAAAATGAAAACTTTTCCGGATTTTCCACAATGTAATTCGGTACACCAACAGTTGACATTTTCTTGTTTAATTTACCCATGTGACTTATAAGCTCTTTGTAAGTATACGCCTCTGGTAACATATCAAATATATCCAACCCCTCACAAATCTTTCTCTGTATTTCTTTCCCATCCAATAATCTCTTTGTCGTTACCCGATCACTGTGAGAATACGAAGTCATCTTGAATACAAAATCGCTTAAATGTCTAAAACAAAACGAGCAATGCCATCCCGCATCTGCTAATTGTTCATTCGACTTATATTTACCA
Organism: Entomobrya cf. arborea Gr-Col-00668; assembly: GCA_034699025.1. NCBI lineage: Eukaryota > Metazoa > Arthropoda > Collembola > Entomobryomorpha > Entomobryidae > Entomobrya > Entomobrya cf. arborea Gr-Col-00668. Next base: position 10,197 of record JAQIWN010002050.1, read on the forward strand.
TGATGATACCAAAAACTGTTTGGATCATAAATAGCAACATGTGGCTTCCAATTAACCGTTCTCAAAGGAAACTCAAAAGAATACATATAATTATTCATTTCCAAATGTAATTCCTGAGAATATCCTTCACATGACTTAAGTAACTGAATTGTATGCGCATATGGCAATTCGTCAATGTCTCCAATAATTATCAGGTCACCCGAATTCGGTTGCTGTTGATTCACAAACGAAGTCATATAGCCTCTCAATCTAGCTTCGTTTTGAAAATCTTTCTTAGGATTGGAATCTAGTGACTTTACAGTATAATGAACAATCTTTTCCTTAGCCCACTCGAATCTTTCCCGATTTTCATTAAAATACAAACGTTTTGGTTTTCCTGTAAACGTTTTATCAGCTTCAACTAAAATAAACTTGTCAACAACTGGCCACAGTTCTTTCAGTCGAATTTCCAAAAAGTCTAGCTCAATGCTAAAGATAAATGCATCAAATACCCGAGGAATATTTGATAAACTTCTTTTAGTCCAATTATGTGCTTTACAAAGTTTTTCAGGTGGAATGTCAGGTGCATAATAATGCGTAATAATATTTTCAGGTATGTTTGGTGGACGATCCCATATAGGTCGAAGAAGATAAATTAGATCTCTTACTGAAAGTATTATAGTGATTTTACACAAATAGAGAATGAAAACCGACATTAGAAAACCAAAACAAATCCTCTTGTTATACTTGACAAAATAGTTCCTAATTTTTCGGATTTTCATTGTCACCAAAATAAATGTACTAACACTTTCTAATTAACTTTACCAGTTGTTATTAAGTTTGACAAGATTTTACACAAAAAAAAAAGAAAATCGAGTGAATACTTTTCTGGAAAAAAATATTCACGTAATTTGATGTTAAGTGAAACGTTCTTTTATTCATCATAGTACACACAGTCTGAAATATCATCATGCCACAAATCGCTCGTAATATATTTTTACACAGTAATGCACGCAGTATGTTAGGATTTATCTTTTATGATGGTCTGAAATACGATAAGCAAGAGATATATGTTATCATATCAGTATTTGAACTGAAATAAATACATTTGTAAACATTACAGTTTAGGTTTACATTCGGAATTTTTACTTTATAAATGCATTTACTTTATAACCTGTTATTATGCTTAAGTTGGTTAAATATAATGTTGTAGGATAAATTGCAATTGACATTGCTTTTTGACTGTCCTTGCTCTAATTTGTAATTATTAATTATAATGCAAATAAAAGATTGAAGATAGCTCGTTTGGAAAAATATTCATACGAAAAATAAACAGAATATTTTGTTTTTGTGGTTTTATGAGCATAAATGCACATGGTATAATTACTAATGTTAATTAACCCTGGCTAATTAGTTCTGAAACGGTTGACTGATTGACCGTGCTAAGAATCATTTAAAAAATCACGCTTACAGAACAATGAAAAAATCAACAGGTGGTTACTTGAGGCCGTCTTAGGTTGCCCCTGTGTTTACAAAATTCATCGGCGCGGTATCATTCTGCTCACATGATAGAAGCACATGGATTTGTTGACATTTTTGGGTGCATTAAAAATAGCAAAGAGCACGATAATATTTTGAAATGATTTTCTGTTTTTCTTGAGATTGAAAGTTAAGTGATAATTAGCTTAATTTGCGGTTTAGTGTAATTAGTAGGAAGATTAACGGTGCATTATTTCTAAGTTGGAGAATGTCTCCTTTATCGTCATCGGGTGTGGGAGGAGGAGGGGGGTTTAATGCTTATTTACTTAACTGTTCAGTTTGCAAAGGGGAGTTTTCTAGTAGAGAAAAGTGGATGGAACATTTGACATTGGAAGGTCATCAGAATTTGACAAGGGAGGGTTTGCGGAAGGAAGTGAATAATTTGAGTGTAGTTTGGTATTATTTACAATTTATGATTTAACTGGTGAAGGGGCGGTGAAGATTATTAAGTATTTTGGAAGGGATTTCTCGGTTTGGGTAACGGATTATGTGTGGTGGGAGGAACGACCGAGATTTGCAGTGGTTCAGTTTGAAAGCAGGTGAATAATTTGGAAATGAATAAAATGGGAAATTGAGATTAGAAATTCTTTATGAAAATTTCATTATGATAATCATTTATTAATGCAATGTTTTTTTACAAAATGGTAGGAAAAAAGTGGAGCATGTTTTGCGGGAGATGGAATCAATTTTTGGTGACGTAATCCAAATTGAAGATCAGAGGGTTCAAGTGAAAGGGGCGTTTCACCTGCTGGACTTGGAATGTGAGTTGTAATTAAACGTCCTAGTTTTAACTAATTCGGTAGTTATTTAAACAATAAATTTGTATTCTTTATATTTATTACAGGGAAAGCACTATTACCAGGCAGTTATCTAACACCGTCGTTAATTCCACCAAAGTCGTTCCAAAAATTAACCAAACATCAAAGCGACCCAGTCGTATTCCCCCAAAACATTGAAGATGATCAGTTAACTATCTACACCACAGAAGAAACAATTAGGGAAGCAACAGAAGTGAATTCCGGAGAGGAGAATGAAAAGGATGATGACACAGTCGACGTTTTAAAACAATTAATTAATTTAGCCAAGGAACGCCAGTGGGATCCCCCTATCTTTAAACTTGTAAAGAAGATTAGCAGCAATAATAAGAGGCCTTCCATCATCTGCACCGTTCTACTAAATGGACAAGTCTACAAACAACCCGCCGGGTCAAAAGTTCGAGCATCCCGTTCCTCCCACGCAAAGAAAATAGCCGCGAAATTCTGTTTAAAAGCTCTAAAGGAAATGGATCAGAATCAGAATCAACCTGAAAACAATTTTATTGGGGATAATGACCAGAAGGATGATGACATCAGTCCAATAACCACTTTAAGAGAACTTTCCAAAAAGCTTTATGGAATTTCCCCGGAATTTAAAATTGTAAAAGTTTCCAACAAACGGAAGTACTACTGCCGTGTAGTCCTCAATGGAAAGATGTACACACCTCCAATGTCCACCAGTTCAGATACCGCAGAGGAGGCTAAGACGAAGGCATCCCAATATTGTTTGGAAAAGTTGGAAAAAGATGATGGCATATTAGCCAAAGAATGTCTTTCAGCCCCTCCATCCCATTTGACCACCCAATTCACAGAGATCTCTGAGTTTATCGAGATTCCAGACGATAAATTTCAACAAACCGTGCAAATCGCACGAGCCTTGATAGAAGCTCTGCGAAAACGGGTGCCTTCCACCAAAGTGGTATTTTTTAGAAATTGGTACTTAAAATTGAGGAATTCTCTTGTTGAAAATGAGCCATTATTTATTTATATTTACGCTAAAAATGGAATTCCGGAAAGTGATGGTCCACCTTCAGAAGACAACTTTACTTGGCTACCAGGAAAATTAATACAACAAGCTATTAGTGAAAATAGTGAATTAATTGTCTGTTCAGAGGACAACTTTCCGAATCCAGATGACCAAAATGAAACTCGTATTGGATGCAAATTCCTTTATAACCCCTCCGGAATTTCAATTACTCTTGTAAATTTCAAGAGAACTATGGTAGAAGTTCAGTGCTGCCGACTTGTCAAATATTTTTGTGAATTTGATCCTCGAATAAGACCTCTCCTTATCTTGGCACGATACTGGCTATTAACAAATGAGATTCAATGGGGAGAACCGGAAGTAGCTGCTAGAATTTCACATCAATGTCTTTCCCAAATGCATACACTGGACTGGATGATTTTGACGTTTTTAATGGCGGAAAATTATGTACCTAGTTTAAGAACCATTTTGGAAAAACCTCATCAAGTTATCTTTGAAAGGGCAACGGTTACCGATATTGGCTTTTCAGCGGATGTGGATTTTGCTCGGGAATGGAGGAGGGATAAAGATGTCAAGAGACAACCTTCCGAACAGTTTATCTTGTCAACTTTACAAATTTTCCAAAATTTCCTGGAATTCTGCTCAACAAAAATATTTGACCAAGGTGGGGTTATAATTAATCCAAAGGATGGAGAAATTTTGAAGACAAGCGAATTTTTTAATGGGGAGGTAACTTCAAAATTAACGTTAAAAGAGATTTCAGTGCTGAAGCAATTTCAAGAGAATTCGGATAATGAAAGGAAGGGCCAGTATTGCGTGGACTTTAAAAGATGGAATTGGTATATGATTAATCCGCTTATTACAAACTGGCGTTTTTCAGTTCCGGGAAGAAGACAAGAAAGGATTGCTATTGAATTTACAAGGGAAACTAATGAAAGGTTAAGGAATTTTCTTAAACTTTTGGAAAATGAGGAGGGGGGTGCTGAGAAAGCTTTTGAAATTTGTGGGGCGAGTTTGTGTGAGATTCTGAAAGTTGGCAGGGTAATCAGTGTACTTGACCCACCTATTCCCAGTAGACCTTCAAGAAAAAGGAGACTAGACTCCTGTGAGGTTAACGAGGAGTATGACAATGGAACAGAAGAGGTGGGGTCTCCAAAAAAGAAGAAAATTAAATTAGTAAACGAACCAGCTCTTGTAACCTTTGACCTTGAAAAGTCACCGCCGAAAAGGAATGAAGAATCCCTTGCCCACCAGCTTTATAGGCTTTTGGTAGAATCTGTGGTAATTCCGAAAGGCCAGTTTAATAAGGTGCTTGAAAGTGTGAATTTTCTTCAGAAGGTGTTCTTCCACAGTAATGATCCCACTTGTAAGGTGTCCTTGTTCAGAAGTTGGAACCTGAAACTGAAGAGCAAGCGGAATGAAGCAGAGGACCAGGACATGCCTCTTGTGTACGTTTACAATAGAAAGTATTGCCCGGAAACTGACTCGGGTTTTAGTTTGCTTCCTTCTGGGAAAATTTGGAGTATTTTGAAGAGTCGGGAGGTGAAAAAGAAGATAAATGTTTTGGAGGGACCTACTCCGAAGGGCCAGGATCCATCTACTTTTAAAAAGGGGTGGACATTGGAATGGAAAAAGGTTGGAAGGGATAAGAAGTTCAATCTCTGCTTATTTTCATCTCATAAATTTATTTTTGAGGTGGAGATAGATGGATTGTTGGAATACATGTGTAAATTTGATGGGAGGGCTTATCAGATGATTAAATTAGCTTATCTTTGGATGGGATTAAATGAGTTGACTTTGGTGGGGGAGGGGGAGGTGGATGGTGGGTTGGCATCGTTGCAGTGGTTGGTTATCTTTTGGATGTGTCATAAGAAAATGGTGCCAAGTCCGAAGGAGATTCAGAAAAGGGGATGTCACAAAGTTATGAGGGATGGGGGAACGGGGGTGGATTTGGGGTGGGAGGAGGATAACCAGTTTTTGGAGGAGTGGAGGGAAATAAATAGAGTGGAAGAGTTTGAATGGAGGGAAGATTGTGTTGTGGGTTTGTTGTATGGATTTAAGGAATTTTTAGAATTTTGTGGGTGGTTGGTGGAGGGTTCTGGGGCAAGTTGGATTTTGAATACGAGAAATGGCGTGTTGATTGAGAAAAAACAGATTTTAAAATCGGGGGATATTTTAGGGGATGGGAATTGGTGTAAAAGTATGAATGAAGAGGAAGTACGTATATTGAAGACACAGGTGGTTAATTTTAAAGAGCAAAGAATTTATATGACGCATCCGTTAAATTTGCAGTGGAGATTTGGGCTAAGGAGTGATATTGGGTTTGTGTTCAAGTTGATGAAGGTGGCGGGAATGAGACTGAGGACGTATTTAAATATGAGGAAGTCAAATGGGGAGAAGTTGACAAGGAAAAGATTTAAAAGTTTGAAGAATGTGTTAACTTTAACTGATGAAGATTTTAATAAAGTTAAAAATAAATAAAATAATATGAAGAGCTGTTTCAATTTAAATGAGTGTATGTACTTAGTTTTTAATTGATTTATTCACGAACACATGTGAATTTTTATTTTTAAGATTAAAAACGTTGACTTGTGATTAATTGAGACAATTTAATGAATTTGTGCAAAAAAAAAGTGTTGTACACTACTCCTAATTTCTTTACACAAAATTTACAACCTATTTTCGTACAGTGTAATATTGTTCTCCACAACTCTAAAATCATAAAAATTATTGAAACTGACAAGCCTCCTCCAAAAAATATAAATATAACAAGAATATTTCCAGACATTTTCGGTTTCGTGGGTGTAAAGCTTTGAGTTGGCACATTAAAGTCCGATCTGTTTAAAAATTTAGGCCACCATTCAAGTAAACCAGTGTTTGGAATTAATGAAAATTGTTCAAGTATTGAGGACGGCACGTATCCACTATCATACAAAAAATCAATTTCAGGAGATATGTAAGCACGACGACCAACATCAGAATGTTTTCCAGCTTTTTTTAATAATCGATGTGAAATTTGGGCTAAGTAGTTAGGCAAAACCCAAGCAGTTTTACTACAATTATTTAAATCCTCTTGTATCAAATTATCTTGTATTTTATGTAAGCGGTTATCTAAAACTTCTGTATTCAAAAACGGCAATAATCCATAATCCACCCTTCTATTAAGGAGACCAACTGTTATTAAATCGCTTATATAATCCACGGGCTCTTTTACTGCTTTGATAGCCTTAGGATGCATTTGAGAATATATTAGATTTTTCAAATCTGCTTGTCGAAATTTAACGGCATTGTACCTTATATCTAGTTCAGGATATCCTACGAACATGAAACTAAAACTTTTACAATATTGGAATACCGCGTTATTCCAAAGATTAAAGTCACTATGGCAACGATAGGGGTCGGTCCATTCATACTTAAAATGTTGAATACGCATATAAATTGTAATATTATCTTCAATTAGCTCGTCAAAATTATAATACGAGACTTGAGATCTGGGCAACACAATGTTATAAACGTTCTCACTTTTAAAAGCATTGCTTATCACTAAACCTGCAACAAAGGTTGCACTTAGTACAAACCTCAGTTTTCTATTTTGATCAAAGTTTGAAGGAAATGGATTGCCTTGTTCAACTAATATTTTGTATATGCTTGTAATATTAGTCGATAAGGTAATAAATCTACAAGGTTCCTTGTACAAGTTTGCAATTATGTTTGGAAGAAGGAAAATTGTGAGGAAAATGCAAACCCAAACTTTCCACTCAAAAACGGCAACGAATTTGGAAAAGGGTAAAGATTCGATTCCACGGGAGCCACAACTAACAAAGTGGAGCCTCCCAAATGTATTTTGTAATCTTAGCGCTGTGTTGTAGTTGGGAATATTATTATCATTTGTTTGGGCTTCTCTTGTCATAGATCTCCGAAAGTAAGTGTATTCTGGTTTATTCCATAGCGGAGGGTCTACTAAG
>JAQIWN010002051.1:0-17445 GCA_034699025.1 Entomobrya cf. arborea Gr-Col-00668
AGAAAAAGAGAAAAGTAAAAAAATGTAATGTCCGTTCAAGGGAAACTGACTGTGACTGAATCTTCTTTTCTTGTTCATCAGCAGCAACGCAAAGAATATACAACACTATCACCATCATGATTTGTGTATGGTGTGAGTTTGTGATTTCTCTTTTTTTTCTATATAAACCATCTTCATTTTTTCCCTGCCTCTTGAAAAAGCAGCAGTAGCATCATTATCAAAGTCATCAAGAGAAGAACAAGTGGGAGAAGAACCCTTTCCACTTATTTTTCTGCATTAGCCTACTCCTTCTAATAAATATGCATGTTTAAAAAATCCATATACATCACGCTTTTCCCCAATGTGGGAAATCTTGCAGTCCAAGGAACGGAAAAAAGCCTAGAGGAATAAAAATGGTGGACGAGTAAAGACTTTTGAAACTAAATAGGAGATTCAAAAAAATAAGAATCAGCATATCTGCTGCAACGAATCAAAATCACTCAATTATTCAGCAAAAAAATCAACCCTAACATTCTTTTGTCACTTTAGTTGTTATAGAGCCAAGACAGGAGGATGATGATCAGGATGACGCATACCCGAAAAAAAACAAAAAAAAATCAAAAAAGGATTATCATTTACAAAAAAAGCTGTCTAGGATTTTTTTGTCTCTGTAGAGTTCCTTTTTTCCTCTCTCTCAATCTCAATCTCATGAAGAACTAAAACATACCCTGCCCTGGTCTGCTGGGTGGGTGGTTGATAGTGGCAGTAGTGTGGATGAAAAAAGGGATCATAGAAAAAAAACGAGAGAAAGGGAAAAATCTTTTCCAATGTATTTTTTAATGGAGGTGGGAAATCAGTGCAATTTGTATCTGCCCGTTTGGTTATGTCATCATCATCGTCAACGTATTCATGGCACTAGATAGATATACAGTAAGCAAGTAAATACCCTTTTCTTTATTTCCTATCCAGTTTGTCTGAATAACGAGCTAGTATAAAGAAATAAAAGAGGACGACGACAACGGCGAGAGAAAAAATACACACCAATATTATTATTTTTTCACTGGGTTGTGTGTGTGTAATCCTTTTTTTGCTATCTTTAGACAACCAGAACCAGCACACACAGAGAAAATAAAAAGAAGAGTTGTCGTTGCTGTCATTATTGATGGTACTGATGGTGATGGCGGCTCGGTGGTGGTGGCAGTAGTAATGCATATTATTCAAGTAGTAGTATCTTTGAGAAAAGCCATGCATGCACGCATATGTATGTATGTATTTTTTTTGGTGACTGGTGGCGTTTTCAGCTTTTTTTCTGTCTTTCTTCCTCTCAGAAGAAAATAATAGTAACCGGGAGACTTTTGCTGGGGAAAATAATCCGTCCATAGTAGTAGTCAGCTGCAATGTATTTATGTATGGCTTTCTCTCTCTCTCTTTCTTCCTTGTCAGGGGCTGGTGTTCAGGAGTTCTCCAGTAATTTATGCAAATCACTCACTCTGCGTCTCTCTCACCGCTTCTTCTTGTTCTGCTTGCCTCCTGACAGTCTGGATGGATTTTCCCTCTCACACACACCATTCCTCTCTCTAGTACCATTTTCCCATTCTTCTGAAATAATAAGTACCCGTTACAGCTTTTAGGACCATCAAGAAGAAGAAGAAATGCATTATTTAGACCTGCCTAGCCCAAGAAAATTTATTGATTGGCAGTCATTGACAAACAACACCGTCAACGTGGCACGGTCAAAATGAATATATCATCCTATTTTAATGATTACTCTTGTAGCAATCGGAAGGGAAAGAAAAAGAAAAGGAAAAATGGACAAAATCAATACAATCATCATAGAATCCCACAATCCAGAGTAGGAGCATTACAAGAAGGGCCGAACTCTGTGAGAATGAGCGATGAGATAATTATAGTGTATTTTAAGAGGAATTCTTTTTTCTCGGATGAGAGGGAGGGAAATTGTCTATTTTTCATAGTGCCAAGCTGCTGAAAAGAAGAAACAGGAGAAAAAAGCCTAGAGAAAGCTCTAGCTATCTTTGGCACCATGTATGTAGGTACTATGATATTTTTTCTGGAGTAATAGTAATGATGATAATAATAATAATGTATCTACATACATGGATGGATGACACACAGCTGTACAGTGGTTGGTGGCGGTGGTATAGACACCCGAATTTATTTCACATCACATCACCCGCACACACACAAGCCACACAGCAAGACAGAGAGGGAGAGAAAGATAAATTTGGTTGTCCAACAACGACCGGCGAGAAAAAGAAGAAAGTTGCTGTGGTGGTGGCTATTATGCTACACAGGAGCCCTTTTTATCTAGGTTGAAGTAATGCCTGGTGTGCTAGTAGTGGTGGCAGGTCTACTTTTATTTTTTGTGGTTTTGTTTTTTTCACCATCACCACGAGAGCTTCTCTCTCTCACTGTCTTGACGTGATTTTTGGTGCCATTCTCTACCAGGCTAGTATACTATTCTTTAAAGTAAAAAATAGACAGAGATTTTCTATTTTTTTTATATCTCGCCATGTCGAGCAGCTCTCATTCTCTTTTCTACCCATCCATTTATTTCTCCACTCCAACGCCTTATATAAGAAAACATACCAAGTATAATATATGCATTATGATAATAATAAGAAGTAGAGGAAGAAATAGTAGAAGGGCTTTTATTTCTGCTTATTTTTTAAAAAGTTTGTCTTGTGACATCATCACTATCACTACAACAACAGCGAGAAAGAGAGAGAGAAGCAGAATGAAAAAAGCCGAAGAAGTAGAAGCAAACACCACCAAAATAAAAAATTCTTCCCATCCATCCATTTTTTTCTCACTTCTCTTTAAGCAGATACAGAGCAGTAAACAGTACGGCTTAAGAAAAAAGGAAGAGAGAAGAATAGCCTTTATAACTGTTTGTCTCCCCCAATATTTTTTTTCGTGGATTTCCCCCTTTTCGAAATGTGTGCATGCATGCATGGGAAGAAAGAGAAAGAATCGCGATGAAAATGATAAGCAGTAGAAGAGCTATAGCCAGTGGAAGACCAGAGGCAACTCTTTTAGTCTTTATATTTTTTTCTTTATAGTCGCCCTCTCCTATTTTTAGGCTTTATTTTGTGGCAAGATGTGAGGACGACAGGGATGGTGATGATGATCATGATGATGGATTTTCTACTTTCTCTGGGATGAACCAGGAGAATGCCCGGGTGGTGGTGAGGATACTAAAATTCCTTGTATATGCGTGCATGCCAAAGGGTCAGTGAGGCGAACAGTGAACAAGGATAAATGGATACTGCAGCTACTACACCTACCTATCATTTTTTTGTCTTGGATGTCGGTGGTGTGGTGTCATAGTGATCCATGTTGTTTTGGCCCTTGACTAAGCAATGCTGTGTGCTGATGTTGTTTGGAAAGAATAATTTGTCTACGCCAAAAAAGAGACGAGGAGGATATCGAGGGAAAATGGAAAGAAAAAAGGATGATCATTGGCGGGGTCCAAGTTCAAGAAAATCGAATTCTCATCCGAGAGGCGAGCTTTTGGTGATACTATACCACCGCCTCCCAAAAATTGTTGGTAGAGTGGTAGTGGTGCTGATGCTATTATTATTATTGTTGTTGCTTATCCAAGCTTTTTCTTCGCTGGTAGTGATGTGATGGTGTGACCCTTTCATGCTTTCTTGCTCATTTTCTTACGGCAAAGCAAGCAAGCAAAGCGTTTTCTCTCCCGGACTCTCTCTCTCTCTTCAGCTCCAAGATATTTATGGTGTGCCGATGAGACAAGAGCAATTAATCTTTTTCACTCCTTATTCTTCTCTCTCCTCTTTGCAGTCGACGTCGTCGTCCTTGTATGTTATAACCGTGTAGAGCTCCCGTTTTGCTGAGTTTCCTTTTTTGGTTTAAAAAAACTCTTTCCTTTTTCATGGCTTGCCCATTTCCTCCACTTATTATCATTTTTTCGTAGCTATGAAATAAAATGACGATTGCTTCTAAATATGGGGCTTTGAATTTATGCATGTATTTGGTAGAAGCCATTTTTAGACTTTTTTGAATATATTTATTTGGTTATAGAAATGGGATCAGAATATGAAAAATAAATGATATGATGACAACGACAAGACAAAAAAGGTATCCCATACAGATTCAAACAGAGTATATGATCAAATATTTCCATTACTTTTCAACGTTTTTCCTTAAAACTGTGATAATGAATGAAATGGTTAGGGAATAAATTTTAAAAATGAATAAAAAAGGGTTCATATGACTGGACAATAGAAGTTATAATTATAATTAATAAAATTTTTATGAATGATATGAGACGGTAAATTGTTTTGAAATTGTGAGTATCAGTAATTTTTGAATTTTTGATGTCTATTAAAGTGCAAAAAGTGCAAAAAATATTTAAAAACTACAAAGCAGCTTTTAAAAATCAATGCTTTCCAACTGTTTTATTGCGGTCATCTTTAGAATTAATACATAAGTGTACAATAAAAAATCTGTAATAATTTTAAATAAAAACACAACTCGACGAAGAATTTTTTCAAACTGTTATTATTTTTATTTATTTTTTCAACTGCATATTCCATACATTGTATTATATTAACTTGTAGTAAAGACATCCTCATCAACTTTCCGTATGACTGTACTTCTTCAACTAAAAAATTACCCGATACAATTTTTCCATACCTTTTCAAATTGACTTTGTTCTGCACTCTCCACTCCACCCGCCTCAACTTTAGTTTATTTTTCAATACCCATTCCGTAAACTCACGTTCTGCTGTATCGTTTCTGCTTTATTTTTTCGTCTTCATCCTGGTCGTCTCGCTGCGCTGCCCTTTCTTGCCTACATGCATGTGTGTGTAATGTAATAATAAAAATGGTTTTTGATTGATGGTAACGCCAAAAAACTCGTTCAATGCCTTAGCCAAAAAGTCGATCTTGTTTCTCTCTCTCTCGTCATATCCTTTTTATTCAATATCATATTCCACTGGCAATCCTTTCATTTCTTTTATTACCATCGTCCCTACTCTATAGTCCTCCTTCCCTAACTGTTTGCAACTGTATCTCTCTCTCCCTTTCTCCTTCCAATCTCCATATCTATCCATTTCAGTGAAACATCACAACAACCAAGAAACTTTGAACAAAAACATCATAAAAATATCTATACTCTTTACCAAAATTCTCGGAATTGTCTTGTTCGTTTTAACTGCCTTCCAGCAAAATATCTACTTTTCTTTCTTTAACTCTCTTTCTTTCCAGCTCACATTTTGTTTCCTTTTGTATTTGCTTACCTTTTTTGTTTTGTTAAAGACAAGAAATAAGAGATAACGAAAAATAAGACAAAAAGCGAAATCAACCAGCAAATGAATCAAATGAAGTAAGAAAAAAAATTCAACCAAATCACCAGCATAATTCAACACTGGGATATTTCTCAGGACGACATGATTTGAATTTTTTCCAGTTTATCAAACAAAGTAAATATAATAATGAATGAAGATTTATTTTTTCCACTAATTTTTTCATAGAAAAAAAATACTTCAATAAAGAAGAATAGAAAGCATGCATATTTAGAATAGAAAGTTAAATCAAAAAAATATATTTTGCATTTCAAAATGCGCCAATCTCATTTTTTACTGATACTTATGTAATGGCAAGGTATTGGTAAGAAATAAAAGAAAGAAAAAAATGCTGGAGGGTGCTTTGTACTCAGAAAGATGATGTTATTATTGTACAGGAGAAAAAGGATTGCAGCAACGAGCCAGAAATCATAAGAGAATGACTACAACAACGACTGTGATGATGATGATTATGATGCAGTGCTTTTTGGTTTTTGGCTTCTCTCTCTCTCCCTCATCTCAACTTATGTGTATTCACAAGTGTGTAGATAGCCTCTCTTTTTCCACCTCCAAAACTAATGTATACATACTTCACTCTAAAAACCCTCCATTCCATACATATATTTTTACACACCACCACCACCACTTCACCATCATCCAAATACACATTTCATTTTTTTCTTGTTTTCTTCCCGATAATGCAATTGAAACACTCTTTCTCTCTAGGAAATTTGGTGACTTTCTTTCTCCCTCTCATCCTCCTTCTTAGACGGTCTACATGTTTTATACACATACACGCATACATGCATTATCATCATTATGGCTATGCTATTTTGTATAAAAGACAGGAAAGATGCTGAATAAAATGCTTTTTCGAAGATTGAAAATCCGTTATAATTTTATTTTCAATAAATTTTTCATTGGTCCTCTCTCTCTCTCCTTTCCTCTCGGCTCTCTACTTTTTCCACTCATACATGCATCCATACTCTCTTGTCTTTTGGTTAAATTTTATCTTTGGTAAACACACACACACACATGCATGCTTATACATCATCTACAAAATCTTCTCTACTTTTTCCTCTGGCCAAAACAATATTCTTAATGCACTCTCTGTCTCTCTCTCTCTCACTTTCCGTTTGCCTTGTTGTCTGCTATATCCTCAATCTCAACCTCGTTTACTCCTTCACTTGGCTCCTTACCACTACCACCGCATCTTATTCTACTTGTTCTTTACCTTTTACTAACTTTCGTCGTCGTTGTCTTCGTCCTCGGTCTCTCTTCCTTGTCATATTTTTTCCCCTTTTATAGACATTTACACAAATAAATGGCTTTTTCCGCCAACAAAATACCCAATAATTTTATTGGAAACTACCAAAGAATTTTGCTTGCTTGCTTTGCTGCTTGTCCTTTTTCAGGTCAGAGTAAAGAGCTACGGAACCACTCAAGTCCAAACTATTTTATTAGAACGGTGGCGACGCAGAAAATTAGTTGAATATTTTATTTTTACAATAAATTTCTTCTGTCATCCTTTTAATCTCATCACAACACATAATTAATCTAATTATATCCTCCTGATCATCATACAACATTAACCTTCTTATTAGCTTGTTATATCAATTATCCATTGTGTTCTTATGCCAACATTTAATTCAATAAGCTATTCTTTTTAAAACTAAAGACATTGTTAAACTAACGCCTTAATTTCATCCAGTCTAGTCATAATCAAGTCATTAGTGCAGGTTAACGATTACATTAAAAGCTGCCCGTAGATCCTTTTAACTTCTAGTACAAAAAAATAATAATAAAACGGCTATAAACCTATATGACTATTTTAACACCCGGCTCTTTTCCTTTGGTGCTCTCTCAGTGTCCTGTGTCTTGTAACCTGAGACGTGTGGATAACAGTGGATATTGGATTATATGTATGTTAAACAAAGTGGAACTCCCTTGTTAAAAAAATGGATAGCGGACAAGACCAGGAAAATTTCGACTGAGTGAGAGAGAAAATGGAAATTATTTCTATTCATTTTACACACTCGAAATTACAGTCGTATTTTAGCAGTAGCCATTGCCATATGTATTTTGGTGAAGTACAAGCAAACCATGGTGGTAGAGATGTGAGAACAGTTCCATGTGCTTTTTTTGGCCTGGCACTCTACATCTGACATCGTTACATCCATCCATTCCTATTAGCTGTTGTTCACCAACTTGTTATTACTCTTGTTGTTGTTATTGAAGTTGTTATGTGTGATAGCAGTCCTAGCAGTAGAACTAGAGTAGAAGCAGCCGAAACACTTATTTCATTTCCTCTTTGCTAGAAAAAAAAAGGAGATTGGAGATGAATTGGCAGCGGTGGCGATCCACTATATCCCATGCCATAATACCCTTCCCAGTAGTTTGAGAATATCGAATGAAGTAGTACTAGCAGTAGTATCCCTTCTTGCAACTTGTTTTTTTTTATTATTGTGTTTCTCTCCGAGAAAAATGAGATAGATACACACACACACAAAAACATAGCAGCATCATCAGTAGAGTTCTCTGTATTATTATGGCTTTAAATACGTGCTTGTTAGTAGTATAGTAGTAGAGCAAATGATGGTGGTGGTAGTGTGGTGACCGACGACCGATCGATTGGCATTTTCTTCAGTTTTTCGGCGGATGCATGCCATATAGTCATAGTCATAGGGAAAGAGTGAAAAGGAACGTAGCTGTTTTCTCTCCTTTATAGCTAGCTCGAGTTTCTCTCCCTTTTTTTGGCCGATGAGCATAAGGCAGGATGCTGATGATGGCGATGAGAATGGGGAATGGATGGAGGATTTTCCCTGCTACAACAAATACAGATATACCTGCATACATATTTACAAGTGTGTATAGTATATGTACGGATGCATATATACAGCTTGTAATTTCTCTTTGATTTTCTCTAGAAAAACATCCATCCATCTCTTCTACCACCATCATCCCAGTTATCTATCCGTAATACATGAAAACAAGCATTCTAGCTAGGAATGTCCATAACAATAATATAAACATATCCATACTTAATGTATAGGCTTATACATAGTTGTAGAAGCGTGCATATAGGGAACGCAACGGCGACGAATAGTCTTATAAACATGTACGGCAATGGCGATGGTAGTGGAGATCACCCAAATTTCCATTCGTTTTTCCCATGTGAAAGTTTACACTTTTTCCCTTCCCCTCTTTTCCTCTTCTCCTGTCTTGCTTCCTTTTCTAAAACAGCTAAAAACCCACTTTGGTCGGTTTGGTCGTTCCAACGGTGGTGGTGATGGTGAGTCAGCAGCAGCAACTCAAAACTCTCAAACTTCTAGTCTCTTTCTCTCCACATTTCCAATCCAAACTGGAAAATGTCTGCACATTTTTTCTAGTAGCGACCGACCGATGCTCTCCATGACTACTATGGTGGCGGTGGTGGTGATGGTGTATGGATGGAATGCCGATGCAATATATTCCCTGGAAAAATGTCTATTTACTTTTCCAACAACAGCACCAGTAGAGCTCTCTCTCACTCACTCACAGTCTCTCTTTCAATCACTCACAAAAAAATACACACATACACCAGACCAGAGACTGATTTTTTTTCTCTCACAGGGAAAGTCCAAAGTCCAATGCTATTGGAGAGTGGAGAATGGACCAGGAGGAGCAAGAAAAAAAATCTCATCTCCGGTGGCGATCGCTTTTTTATGGTGTCTGCTCTTATGTGGCAATTGGTAACAGAGTGGCAGTTTCATTCCTTTTTTTCTTCTTCTTGGAAAGTAGACAGACGCACATACGTTTGCCTGTAAGTTATTATAGAAAAAAACCTTATTAACATACATGGTTACCATGGAAATTAAAAATACATAATAAAGATACATAAGTACATATATGTCAAGCAATCGATTGATTGTTCAAACTTACAATTTCTTTCCTAAAATCAAATTTTCAGAACTTTTACTTTGAAATTTGAATAATACATTTAAATAGTCGAAGTATTGTATTTGCAAAGGATTAAAATGCTCTGCAAGGGTGCTTTTTCTAATGAAAAAAATGGATTAGTCCTGGTTTTTAGATGTTTTCAGTCCGAAATTCGATCCATTCCAAAAATCCAAAATCCAAGGGAATAAAGTAGCGACGGGCATTTGACACTCTTTCGAATAAAATCGGTAGGGTGGGCACTCGGTGCCATTAACGTAGATAATGCTGTGCTTGATGATGGAACATATGTTGGCGGCCATTGTTCCATACGAACGAATCTGTTAATCCCTGGATATCTTCTGGTCTATTACAAAAAAATAAGTGATTTATAGACAAAAATATCCTATCGCAAAAAGATTTTTTTGTTATATTTAAATATAACTAACTAAAGTTGTTAGTAAAGTACTTACATGAAAGTAGCCCATGGTCAATTTTTCTTTATGTGTACTTTAATACTTTGATCTCCGTCAGATAGCAAGGTGAATGGATGATAAACGAATTCGCAATGTCTCATTTTATATTATATTTGAATTTAAAAAAAATTGAATACAGGTCCCAATTCCGTTTTCAGGAGAAAAATACCTGCAAAATAAAATGACACATTAGTTATTACGGTACTAAACTCAATGCAACAGTTTTACTATTACTGACTTAAAACATCAATTATGTATTTAAATTAAAATTTTGTCAGACACGATTGATCGCATTAACAAAAAATAAATTCATGCCTTTCATGTGTTAAAGAACAGCCAAATATATACTTGTTTCAAATACAAAAAGAAAATGTTAAAAAGGGAACATCGCCGCCGTCATCGTGTCGGACACAATACCGGACGTATCGATTTTTCTCACTTGGACTGCCCCTATGCTACATAAAAAGTACTATTTTTTCCATGTTTTGTTGTATGCATTGTTTATTGTGAGTCATTCTATGTCAATGTTTACTTAAGCTAGCCATTATAACCCCATCCTACTGCGCTCTGTATTTTTTATGTATGCAGCAGCAAAGGAAGGGCATGTCTAGGAAAAAATTATAAGGGTTCTACGTTCACAGACGACCAACAAAAACTGGACCCCTTTACAATACGATCGTGTGTATTGATTACTCATTGGACGAGCTAGTCGAGAGTGGACAATGCATACTGACTTTTCAGTATCAATAATAATAGGTCTACACTCTTGCTATGCTGGTCTAGATGATAACAATGACAATGAGCCGTTTCGTTCCTATTGATTCGTTACTGGGTTGGCTGCTGTTGGCTTTTCTGTGAGGGAATGAATAGAAAGGACAAAAGCTTTTATGATATTGGATTGTGTTTGACTTGGATGATATTGATCAGACGACAAGAGAGAGTGGACCAGAAAGTAGTGGTCAATGAGCAGCAAAAAAGAATAAGAACAATGCAATGAAAGTACAACAATATGTAAAGGTATGTAAGGGCAATAAGTATGAAGATTCAGGTTCCGCTGTATTGTCAGGGCACAGTTGTTTGGACAGTGTCCATGTCAGAACTAGCCACTGTGAAGCCACTACTATAGCAATGTAGAGAAGGAAGGGACATCATCCCAAATTAGAAGAGAATATCCATGAAATATATTTAGAGAGAACCAGTTTTTGATTCGTCGTCCAAAAACAAACTGCCCACTGTGATATAAACACATTCATATTTATGCACGTGCACAATGAAAGGATTTACTCTTCTTTTTTTAAAATTCAGCGTTATAATGAACACCTTCATACTAGACTGACTATTGCATTGTACTTTATATAAAAACGTATTTGTATTGTAACTTGCTTACGATTTCAACTTTTTGCAACTTGTCTTTCCGTTTAAAAATTATCATAAAGTCTGCATTCACATTTTTCCTCCTTGCTAAAAAGTACGTTGAACTTTTTGTCTCTTCGTAAAAAAATTAAAGGGTTACACATAGTATACATAATGCATACACACATAATAAATTTAAATAAATACCATAAAAGGCTTCCAAATAAATAACCTTCGGCTTCCTCCAGCCGTCCTCCTCCTCTATTCAAATTTATTATGTATTTTTTTGTTACAAACGACCGTAACTTATAAAATAGATATATACATATTCTTTTCAAATGCAAAACATTTCAACCAGAGAGAGAGAATGGTGATCGTGATGCTGCATATATTATCCATCTTAACTCAAAGTGTACCTTCAACAACGACAATAACCTAAAAAAAATATATAAAGTTTCATCCTTTTCCTCCAAGCCATCTGAGCTGAATCATTATGATAATCAGCACAGAAGAATGGATGGATGGATACATCCTCTCTCTCTTTCGCTTTCTAAAAAATAGTACAATAATATATTTTGCATGTGTCGTCCATCAAAATCATCAACAGCCGATGAATATGTATATTAGATATACACATTGCATCCATACCTAGTTACATTAGTTCAACTTTTTATAAACGCAAATTATAATCAAAGAAAAATCATTACAAAGGAAAGGGACAGGGTACGTGCCTTCACTTTTTTTAACCAACACTACACTTATCATGCATACATAAGGGCAGATGTGTCATTTTATTCATTCATTCTTTCAATCACGTATAGCCTGTTTTGCATAATAAATATCTGTACATACTTAATAATAATAATATGATATTTTTTTCTGAATAGCTAAAAAATCATGGAGAAGGCAGGTGTTGTTGCGGAGCACGAAAAAGGGTTACTATCTCAACCGAAACTCAACTCAAAACTCTAAAATTATCCTAAGGATACTTATGGGTTACTTTACTGTTGCCTTGTTTAAATATACATAATAATAATAACTTTTCTCTCTCGCTACCTCTCTTTTTATCAAGATAAGCAGGTCAGGAACACTTGAGATCACACCTCATCGTCCTCCTCATCAAAGCAGAAGCCGAAGCGGATACATTTTAGAAAAGGTCGTCTCATCGTCATCATCATCGCATCGGTTCTACTTTTTTCTCTCTCGCACTCTGGTAATAACCCTTAATTTTTACATGCATAATAATGAAGGGTTCCACACTACTTCTACTACTGTTGTACTTGTATGATCACGATGATAAATCTGCATAATCATCATCAGAATCTTTACCAAGCTTACTTCCTCAACCCGTTCCATTTTTATCCTTTCATTCATTTTCCTTTTTATCCATTCATGCTTAAAAATATACATACATGCATGCATACTTATTAATTTTATCGATGTATCTTTCTTATCATCAAACATTGCTCATTAAGAAAAAAAGCTCTGTGCCTGAAATCCTAATCTACTACGCACCCATATGCATCGTCACCCATAAAAGTGTATTATTATCATACTTTTATCAGAGTATCAGAGTAAAAGTAAAAAAATCAATTTTAATATGTCCTTTTCACATTTCATTTTGAGTGAACCCAAAACTATTCCTAAAAAAATATTAGAAGTGGGCAATTTCAAGTGATTATTTGTGGAGTCCGGGCCCCTACTTTATTCTTATCTACGTTTCTGCCACCGCACATACACTTGATCAGATTTGCTCATCAAAAACGGACATTATTTTTTTATAATGACTAGGAAAAGTCATTGCTAACATTTTATGCATGTACATTACATATGAACATGATCTTCCACTAGCTCATAGAAGATATTCGCTTTTTATGTCATTCAGAGTGATGATGGTAACGACGAACGAACGAACTAACAAATAAATCCATATTATCGTGAGCCATGAGCCTCTCTTTTTTACTTGAGCTTTTTTTCTACATGATAACTTTGGCGACTAAATAGAAGAAGCAAAGGACAATCACATCCCGTCACCACATCACCGTGATCACTACTTATTTTACAACGACGATCATCATCATCGTCCTCATCGCCCGTCTCCTTCTCAAGGCTTCAAAACACTTTCTTTCTGTCTCTCCCTCTCTTCCGTCATCTTCATCTCTTTTCTTTCTTTTTTCTAAGGCGAGCATCGAGAAAAAATAAGATGATGACTATAGAACAAGATGATGATGGTGAGAATGTTGCAGGATACGAAGAAATAAGCAGAAGACGATGGAAAAAACACATCTCTATTCAATCCTTATCGATTTTTTTCTCCCTTTTTTTCTTTCTCTCTCGTTCATCATCATCATCTTCTTCCACTGCCTCCGTGATCATTCTCAGTGGAATCTATGTACAATCTAATACTACCACCACTACTACTATTACTTGGTTTTCCCTTTCATTTTTTTTTCTCTCTCACTCTCACCAGAAAAAAAGTCCTCATCAACATCATCATGGCCATGTGTGTGTGCGTCCGTGTATTCATCTATCCAACCATCCATCGAGAAAAAGAAAAAAGGAAAAAAAATAGAGAAAGAAAATGAAAGACGACATGGATGAGAGAAACAAGCAGAAGACCAGAGCACTTTCGTTCTCTGCATGCATATTATGTATGTCTGTGTGTACACTTGTACTCTGAATTTTTAAGAGATGAAAAAAATCTCTTATATTCTTTTTTTCTAGTTGAAGCTTCTCCTTCCCCTTCTTTTACCGTCTTGTTGATCATCATCATCAACATCATCTTAGGCTTTTTGGTGGTCGTCCTTTTTGCTCATCATCAAAAGAGGCAGGAGCAGTACCAGGAGAAGAAATAGAAAAAAAGTAGTCTTCTCCACCGTATTATGATTAAGTAAGCTTGAATGAACACTAGCAAAGAAGGAGAATCATCTTCATTTTCTTCATAGATAGATGTTATACATTCACCCATCATCATTTTCTGTGTGGCTTTGCCTTTCTATCATCTCAATGATAATTTCAGCGACTTGACTTGCCTATGCAATTTATTTCTTCTATTACTTAAATTACTACGTAAATATATACACATACGTACATGTATAGTACAAGTGTATAAAAAAAGTTGAAGTGATAGAGTGGACGTTTTATACCACAGACAAAGCTGCAACTTCAAATTATGGAAGAAGAAAAAATAAATGAAAATGCAGAATTGGTTCTTGGTAACTTACAAAATTAAAATAGGTAAACAATAATATTCAAATAAATTAAATGGGAATGTGGAATATACATTTGTTTGTATAGTTCTACTATTCTGTTTCTTTGTAAGTTAGAAAAAGTTGTTAATTAAGTGTGTTTTTATTTTTGTTATTATGTAAACTCAAGGAAGCGGAATGGAAAAACTGGATATTCAAGTGGTTGATTGGTTATCAATCGACAACAGAGACTACTTTAGAAAATGAAGGGTACTTCATACAAGGTAAGATTATTAGATGTACGCATGCATACCCACATGGATGTTTGTAATAAATTACTTAATTAGTTAGGTCAGGTTTGAAAAAAAGACATGTATTTATCAGGTAGTAGCAACATTTGATGAGTACCAAATGATACTTTAACCCTTTTTTTATGAAAGACTGCAAGTACTCGTAATGCATTCACTGGTTGAAAACCTTTTATTTGCATTCCGCATGCACCAACACCAACCTACAACACAAAATATACTTATAATCTGTTGTAGTGAAAAATTTAGTAGAAATAAATGTTATTTATACTTAACTAATTTATAGGCGCTAACTGAAAAAATTGTGTACGTAATGAAAATGATGATTTTTAGAAACTTTGCACACAAAATCATGTGATTATTGTAAAAAACAAATCAATTTTGGTGAAAATTGAGTTTAAAAGTCTCATGTTTTAATATAAATACTTCAAATTCATTGATAGAAGAGTGAAATCAATTGTTTAAAAATGCTACATAAATTTATTTCTTTAATGGCTTTATATCTTTGACGTAGTCATCATCATGACTCCGATCAATATTATGCACTTGCACGTACATTATTATCAATCAGCATAACATATCACAAATCTCTTTAGTGCACATACATCGTACATACTCAACAGAACTAAACGCACCAATGGAAAAATACGAAATGGGCTCAAGTTTCCTGCAAATGTACATATCCTTAAATAGTATATCCCTTCTGGGATCCCGTTGATTGCATTGCAGTAAAATGCATCCATGTACAGTGATAGCACAACAGTAAAATCAAGTATTGAGCAGGCACGCATTTTTAGTACAAAACGGGATAAATAGATGAAATGATGGAATACAAGGGAGAGCAGAAAAAAAAGGAAAAAAATTGATAGTGTCGGACAGAAAATCAAAATGGCTGCCAGTGTAGAGTGGTGGTGGCGGTGGTGGTGTTGGTGGCAGTGGTTCAACAAAAAATTGTCGGGGAGAGAGAAAAAAAAGAGGGAGAAAACGGACCACTTTTTTTAAAAAAAAGAAAGAAAGGCGACCAGCTTGCTCATCTCCCACTACCACCATCGTCATCCATTGCTATGCCATCATCTGCTGCTGCATTGTTGCCCCTTTCTCAGGACTTGACGGGATTTTTTAATGTAATAGCAGGGAAAAAAGAAAAGAAGGGGAATTTTTTTACTGGGGAGAATGTAAATGTGTGTATGTGTGAGTGTGGATATGCTTATTATTATTATTATATCGTACATATGTACGTATTCACATAACTAAGGATATTGCTGTGTGTGATGTGGCGTGGGGACTACTGGGCTAGGGCGAAAGAGAGGGAGAGAATGAATGAAAGAAATAAGAAAAGTCCGAAAAAGAAGACGAAGAAAAAAAGGGGACATTTTTCATTTTCTCCTTTGGCTCTTCTTGTATGCATGTATGTGTGAGAGTGTGTTTTGGTGTGCAGGCTTGTCGTTGTTTCCCCCCTTCTTTTTTTTTTTGCTTGTTTCCTGCTCCTCACTCACTCACATAGAAAAGCAGCATTGCCATTGCAATCACCATCGTCGTCGTCGTCATCAAAAGCAGCAGACTTTGCATTTATTTTCCTTTCGTATTTTTTTTCTTTTTACTTCTTTTCTAATGGATTCCAATTTTACTCCTTACTTTTTTTTCTCTCCCACTTTACTTTCTATTCTCTTCTATTTTTAAAACTGCTCCTTCTTCTGATAATGGACGCGGACAAGGTTTCTGTGAGGATACTTAAGTATGTAGATAGATAGATAGACAGGAAAAGGGAGACAGACAGAGTATATGCTTCCCTTTTCTTAATAAATGACATTTATTCCTACACAATCCCCTACACAGTCCAGAGAACACAAACTTTTTTATGAATATTTTTAAAAGCAACAAAAACAATATTACAAGCAAGGAAGCAATGTTGGAGTGGACAGGTCTTCATGCCAGTTGCTATAGTAACGAAAAGCTATTTTGTTTTAATTTGTCCATCGCTTTGCTCTAAATATTTTAATATTTTTTTGTGATAAACTTCCTTTTAAAAAAACTCTATTTGTACCGGAATTTAAAATGCAGGGTTTCAAGCCACTTGCATCCTACATACATGTACGTTCAGGTTCTTTACACTCTAATATGTCGAAAAGGAAAGATTTGTTCCCCATCTACTGCGCTTCAAAAGCAATGCCTCATTAAAACATTTTACTTATTTCCCCCGAAAATATAAAGTAAGCCTGGTATGCATGCACAATAATATGCACATAGGCATTCATAACAAGTATACATGTATGTATATTTAAACTGCCCGTAACTTTCCTGTGGGGAAACTTTATGAATTTTGTGTTGGACATTTTCCCTCTTTTTATTATAATATTTTCCCTTCGTTGCTTTCGTTCCCAAATACTACCACTGACAGTGTCACCAAGTGTGACCAGTCATGTCCTTCTCTCTCATTTCCTATCCGATCCGAATCCATGGGCAGAACAAAATTCCTCTCATTTATATTTTCTTGTATAGTCCGCCACGTCCCCTCTTCCTCAAAAACGCATACAAACGGCAACCTTGAATGCTGTCGTCCGCGTCGTCATCATGTATGCACAATAATAATAGTCGTGCAGTGTGTGTCTAGTGGCCATTGCGACGGAAAATGATAAAAAAAATATTTCTCATCTTTTTCCCTTTATTCTATATAAACCTTACAATATATACCTAAATATATACATTCATATTTAAGTCTCTTTTCTCTCATCTGCTGTTCTCAATTCATTCCGGAATTCATTTTCTCAAATATTTGATTTTCACAAAAACATGTGGGCACACACACAAACAATATACTATTCTCAGTACGGTAGTCACGGTGACAACAACGGCATAACATACAAATTTTATACGGCCTCTCTCACTCTTTCTCTCTCCC
>JAQIWN010002052.1:0-17443 GCA_034699025.1 Entomobrya cf. arborea Gr-Col-00668
TGAGTTTACCGGGTAATTTAATCGTGTAAATTGTACTAAATAAAGCACTAATGCTTCCATTTAAACCAACATCTTTCTTACATGTACCTACATAGTACAGATATAACTCGCTAGCGCTCGTGGGCGCTTCGCGCCAAAGGTTTCCGGGTAATTTTCCGGGTAAATTTTACGAAATAATGCACTAATGCTTCCATTTAAACCAACATCTTTCTTACATGTACCTACATAGTAAGGATACAACTCGCTAGCGCTCGTGGGCGCTTCGCGCCAATGGTTTCCGGGTAAATTTCACGAAATAATGCACCAATACTTCCATTTAAACCAACATCTTTCTTTCATGTACCTACGTTGTATAAATATAACTCGCTAACGCTCGTTAGGTGCTTCGCATCCTGTAATTTCCGGGTAATTTTATAAGAAATTCCATATCAATCATGTACCTAATTATCCCTACGAAATAACCTAACATATCTCTCGCTAGCGCTCGAGGAAGCTTCGCTTATTCATTTTAATTTATGCTAATTGATTGTAAACTAATGGCTTTATTACTCTACTTATATGTATCAATCTATTAGACGGATTCAAATCTTTGTAAGTTTTTACTCGAGTTTATAGAACTCAAAATGATATCGATTGATGAAGATTAAGTATTATATTAGAACTTTAAGAACTACTAGAAGTGACAAGGATTTTTCAAAAGATTTGGGTACATTTATTGTGACTATCTCCTTAGATTTTGAAACTGTGTCTCTGTTTGTTGTAAACTGTTTGAAAGATTGGACACCAAAATTTGTCCTACAAGAATTTCAGATGATCGTATAACGTGCTCGTTATTACTGTTTTATAAAATTGTTAGATCATTGAATTTCAAGAAATATTTAGTTAGCAACCTGATATTAGTACAATTTTTAATTATGTTTTTACTTTAGTCGGTTTTTAGTATTAAGAAGTTTTTAACGAAGTATTAACGATAAGAAACAAAGTTTCAGAATGATCAACTTTAAATTTTACAAATATAGTGCAATAATGGCATTATTAAGTCTCATGTTACAGTATTCCATGGTAAGTTCTTGACTGTAATTTTCTTGTACGGATCACTATTAGATTTGAGACAAATTTGAGAATTAAAAAGTACAACTATTTATTAAAAATCTTTTATTCTTTTGTAGGGAGGCTCTTTCATCAAATGTACAAATGTACGTTGTCAATGTGACGACGTATTAAAATGTGTTAAGGCCCCGGACGTTATAAACTTGAATTTGGACGACGCCCTAAAAGCCAAGTTGATACCATGTTGTTTTCCCTTGAGTCTCGATAAAACGGGAAATTCAACTAGCAAACTTGGTTTGCTTCAGTGTTGCTGTGTAGAGCCAGCTGTAACATCGGTACCTGGTTGCCCAACTACTTCGTTTTGTCCTCTAGAGCTAACTTACCAAGGAGGAAAATGTCTTTCATAAAAAATCAAAAAATATTATTTTTCTTCACATAAACTTACTTTTAAAAAAGCGTAGAGTTTAATTATTAAGTTGAGTATTATTTCTTCATAACCGGGTTCTTTACGACAAAACACTTAGAAATCATTTGAAACAAGCAATTGTAATTGAAATAAAAGTAAGCCGGCGGTTTTGAAGAATTTCGGGGTTATCTTGAGTCATGGGGTCATTTGAGGTCATAGGGTCACTTGAGGTCATTTGGGGTCATGGGGTCCTTTGGGGTATATGATCCCCATATCTCGGATAACAGGAAGTCTAGGGATTGGAAAATCATTCTAATGTGACAAGCTGTTCTTTCTGTATTATAATCGACTGTAAAAAATTGCCATTTTAAACTCATGAAACTAATTCAAATTGCTAGCGAAAACGCTCTGTAGCAGATTCTAGATTTTTGCACTATGATTTAAAGCAAGAAATTTCCTATATGATCTTCAGAACCTAAAGTTAAAATATTTTTCTTTACTATGAAAATTAAGTCGCCATTTAAAAATATACAGTTTTTCTCCTTCTTTGATTGGCCCTGAAGACCGGGCATATTCTATGCGTGCAAGGAAACTTATGCTTCGTTTACAAAGTGATAAGGATACATGCTTTTTTCAACTTAAAGCCTGCTCTTAAATAACACTTTTTTCCACTTTAGATTTGTCTTCTTTAACCACAAAAAACGAAAAGAATAACAGATTTTATGTATTTTATGCGATATCTCTAAGTAGATAATGAGTAGGGTTATGTAAAAAATTAAGTTTAATATCTAAGCTATTCGTACATATTCCCGTTCGAGCGTATCAACTGATTCTAACAACTTAAAGACGAGACCCTTTGTGAGGACTCCTGGTGAGTCTCCTAGAGATGAAGTAAGAGCCCGTTGTCCTCCTGGAGGTGATAGGAAAAGGAGGGGATCTGGCAGTCCTCGTGGAAGGACATTTGGAAGTTGTATGGGGCCAAGAAGGGGTTTGGCGGCGAATAAAAGTAAACGGTTAAGTAATACAAAGATTGGTAGGATATTTAATTAGCTATTAATTAAGTAGTTGGGAGTCTTTTGCTTATGTTTTAAAATGTTATTATATTTATTTTTGGTTATTTTTTAGAACTCGTCGGAAGTTTAGTTTTAAAAGTTTATAAAATGAACTATAAAAATTTGTAAATTGACAATGACTAAGTGTTAATTGAAAGCTGTAATAGAAAATAAGTAAATTACAACTTGAACTTCGTAAATTGAAATGTTTGTACTTTCTGTATATTTAAAGATGATATATTTTGTATTAGAAGTTTACAAAAGGAAAAAATCAACATTTCAAAATGCGTTAAATATTTTCCCAAAAATTATCTGTGAAATGGCCATAATATTATTTAGCTAAAGTGTCGTATGAAAGTATTCTTTAAAAAATTGCAATGGCGACTAATTCATTTAGTTGCATGCCATCCGTCAATCACCATTTTAAAATTTGACAATATAATTTCAGTTGATTTATGGTTTTATTTTTCCTTTTTTTTTATTTCAAGCAGAATTATGCTTGATGATTAATCACTAATACCCAACACAGAGTTTTCTTCGAAATCATAATTCTAATGGTTACGTTCGAAAGAAAGAGTGCTTATCGCTCATACATGTATACAAAATCAATGCATTAAGGAACATTGATCACTTATAACATTTAAAATATATTGTTGCAGTACACGTTTACATGTTGGTTTAATTTTTTCCTAAAACATTTGTGCAATTTGATTTCATTCGATGATAAAAAATCTATAGATGTGTAGTAATCATTCAAATTCGCTTAAAGTCATATGTGAAGTTTTAGTAATATTATGGTAATTAAAGTTAGAATAAACCATTCATGGTGACAAGTACGATTCAATAAAAAAATCAGTTTCCTTACCTTTCCACAATATTTGTCACAATTCGTTAGAGTTTAGAATGGACAATTGGGAGTACAATACAATGTTTTTTTTGAAGTCCACTAAAATATCTTATTATACAAAGGACAAGTTATTACAAGGCCCATTTTTGGGCTAAAATTCAAAAAATTCTTTCTTTCCCAATTTTTGTTAAGCTTATCGAATAATGTATAACGGTGAAAGTTTTGGCCAAAATGGACCACCCTGAAGAAAGTTATGACCGGTCAATACCACGTCAGTAAAAGTCAAAGTAATGTCACGTACAATATATCAATAGAATCGCCGTACATCACTCTATAGTTGATGCAGAATTAATTGGCTAATTCGTCCTGAGCTGAGTAATTGCATATCAAGGACAATGGTACCAAATAGGTACCAAAAAAATCAGAAACATTGACATTTTTCAGCTTACAGAAAGAATTAGCCAATTCATTCCGCATCAACTATAGAGTGATCTACGACAATTCGTTTGACATATTGGTTATTTAATTTCGCTGTGTGACCCCCGTGCATAAGCTGTTTAAAAAATTTTTGGCCACCTCCACTAAGTTATCACCCTATGAAAGCAACACTGCCACGTAATTGGGCTATGCTATATGTCTAATAGAATTACTAAACTATACCCATTCTAATGATATATTGATTGTTGGTTTACTCTGAGAAATGCTGAAGTTATTAAACTTTGAAAATGAGATGTCGAAAATTTTCGAATTTTTTGGCCAATTTTGACCGGTCATAACTTTCTTCAGGGTGGTCCATTTTGGCCAAAACTTTCACCGTTATACATTATTCGATAAGTTTAACAAAGATAGGCACATAAAGAATTTTTTGAATTTTAGCCCAAAAATGGCCCTTATAATAACTTGTCCTTTCTGAAGATTGCAGTGCTTTACAAGCTGTTGTAAATAATTAGGTACGGATATTGCTGTTGTTAGCTTACAAGTAAACCATAAATATTAGAATTATTAGAAACCGATGACCTGTAATTTAAAATATTAATAACGATAAAATAGGATAAAATTCATACTGATTGTCTTTAACATTTAATTAACTACATTCTTGTTAAAATTAAAACCAAAATATTTTGGTCAGCCTTTATCATTAAACTGAATGTATTCGAAAATGAGTTCGTTCTAGAAGAAATATTGTCAAGTTAAATGTTTTATGTGATAAAGATACATGTTCCTTTAATTTATGCACTTATAATTTCAAAATCAAATTAGAAAATAAATTTGGACAGATGGCAACCATTAAACCAGGAAAACATTAGGCTTGTTCAGCAACAAAAAATTCAACAAGGTTAAAATTACTATAAGGTATCCGCTTGAATTTTCTTTTATCCTCATTCAACCTTCTTGAAATGCAGAAATATGTAAAGTAAAAATACATCTAGAAATTGAAGACCTTTATAAAAACTATTTTTGCTACAAGGACATATTTACATTTTTGCGTTTATACATACTTAACCTATGGAAAATTCATTGTACGTATATCCACTTTTGTGCATTTAGTCGTACTTGAAGTGGATTATTGGACGTATAATATGTGCATTTTTAAGTCCATCAAAAATATCTCACCATAACGCTCATATGAGGCTCAGCTTTCTCTAATTTGTTAAGTGTTTTATGCGATTGTTGTTACTTGACTACTGATGTTTAGGTTGTAAGCATGCATTATCTTTGTGTAAGACTTACATTTAGAAAAGAATATTACGTATAAGAAAGCTATTGCTTTGAATTTGTATTAAAACAAAAGCATATTATTTTCCAAAATTACGTCCTAAGTATATCAATTAATAACTGTAACCAATCTTGCTGCTTAAATTAAGTAAATTAAAGTTACTGATTAATTGGTTTTTGAGCTTAATATTAACTTAATCATTTCAAATGAACTTTGTGAGGTTTGAAACATAAATTAATTATCCACATGGCTTTTAAATGCGATTTCATTATATTATTATTATATCGTTGATAGAAAGTTCGTTTGATTTGCAACTGGATCCTTTCCGTAATTTTAGTAGCCTTATTTGGATGCACAACAATCTTACGCAAATGGTATTTTGAAGCTAGGTCACTTTCACCTATTTTACTTGTTTTTAAAGTAATCATTCGTAATGAGAGAACCAATGTAAAGTCGAAAAGAACTTAAGTATGAATGGATTAAAATGGTTGAAAATACTGAGTAGAAAAATGTCTTTACAATTTCCCTTTCCAAGTTTATATACAATATTCTTCACTTTTGAACTTACGCCCTTGTTTGGCATATAATAGTACTGCCTTGAAACTTTATTAAGATTTTATCGACAAAAGTTATGTTGTACTATTTATCATGGTGATTATTTTATAATTATTTTCATTGCCAAAACCATGCCAATTTTCAAAAACCTGAGCGCAAGCTTTAACATTATGGTTTTGTTACGTAGTCAGGATATGTTACTATGGAAAAAGTATTCATATTTAAAGATATCATCGAACTAATATCTATCTTGTGAAAGCACTCAGCTTTTTAAAAGAAATGTATTTATAGGACAATGCTAAACAACGTTTAGGCATTTAAATTATATAATTCTCCTATAACAACTTAAACGTCTAATATATCTACTTGTTAATTATTTAACTGTACATGAACCAAAAAACCATAAATTAGAGTCTTCTTGAAACACTTTGTAAATTAAAAACATTTCGCCATACCTACCTATACACTCAAATTGTTTCCATTTATATTCATAATTTATATCCATAAAATTGGTAATGATGTATAACTACTTTAAAGATGGCACAATGTTCCAGAAAATAAATGGAAAACTAATAATAACGGTGAGAGAATGACAGAAACATGTCATTTAATGATATGCAGGTCACAAGCTGATTCCATTTTAATAAGTATTTTACAGACTAACATTCTAGCAAGGAAGTTTTGACGCATTTCGTCTTCAGCATTTAAAACAGAAACAAGTTCTTTCAACGATGTCGCTCAAAACAAGAATCAGCAATGGAGCCCACCTGGGTCTGAAACAAGTTTTACAGATTGGCTGTTTCCTAAAACTAGTTCCATATTCATGGGACTCTCAAAATGAAAAGTTACGTCCGGCGTCAAAACTGGGAAAATTTGTTTTTAGTTGTCACAAAATAAGTACATACTTTTACACTTCACACGCTTGGTTTCGTCTAATACAAGCGTATTTGCATGGCGAATTTTCTTTACTTTCCTGCCTTTGGGCTATTTCTAATGTAAACGCATTTGCTGGCTATTTAACATTGGATTGGTATCAGAAGGATGTACTGCATTTTGGAAATCGTTTATTGAGAAATGTCATGTTTGAGTCTACAGCAGATGAAAAGGGTAACTTGAGAATAAACTAAAATTAAATTCATTTGCTCAAAAATATATTTTCTTTGCAATTTTTATTTTCAGCAAATTACAAACAAACCAGCCATACTGACAAGGAATGCCTCTCTAAAATTGAAGCTGAAGACCTGAAGCATTTATCGTATCACATGCTTTTCAATTTATGGTTACTTTACACAAATCCGGAAGTTCACATTTTCATCGTCTACCAAAATCCTTGCGCACCAAATTTTGTTAGCTCTTGGTTTTTCGAATGTAAATCGAGCTTGGAGGATAATGTGCCGTTTTGGGAAAAATTGCCATTTCTGATTTTCGAATTTTATTCGACAAGCAAATGGCAATATATTTCCTGTCTTCAATGGAGCTTGATTTATATGTCATTAGCTGTGGTTATGACGGAGTTGAGGAAACTGAAAAATGCCACGTAAGTAAACTACAAGCTTAATAGGCACATTCAATTAAAAAGCGTTGCCTAAGTTATTCATAGAACTTTTTGATTGCAGGTTGGAAAGTTTATGTAAAACCCATAAATTACAAGCAATCATTTATAAGTACAGAAAGTGTCAACTTCTTTTGACATATCTCAACGACAGCTTTCATTGTTACTTGGTCGTGTTTCCAGCAGTAGGAACTGCTGTTGTCGCTGCACTTGTATATGGAGTCATTCGACTTTGGCGTATTGATCCTGAGTCAAACATAATGTTTCCGTTATGCGCTATTCGATGTGCATTTGAAATGCTGACGCCATTAGGCATGGCTGGGTGCATAAATAGCGGCAGTGACGATGTACTGTGCAAATGGAAAAAAGTTGTATCATTAATTAGTAACGGCAGTAAGCAGA
Organism: Entomobrya cf. arborea Gr-Col-00668; assembly: GCA_034699025.1. Taxonomy (NCBI): domain Eukaryota; kingdom Metazoa; phylum Arthropoda; class Collembola; order Entomobryomorpha; family Entomobryidae; genus Entomobrya; species Entomobrya cf. arborea Gr-Col-00668. Next base: position 7,582 of record JAQIWN010002052.1, read on the forward strand.
CTACATTTGAAGGCAAACAACGAGAAATAGCTAAAACAAATCAGCACGTCCAGTCTGAAACGGTTGTGAAAAATGATATGAAGTTGGCAGAAAGGTTGCAAAGATCTTGCCCGTTATTGAGATGTAGCTCCGGAAGCTTATTTACTTTCCAGAGTAGCATTTATTTGGTGACAATTGATAATACTGTGCAACAAACTGTAAATTTGCTTGTGTCGTTTCCCGAGCTCTAAAATGTAAATATCAACATAATCAAGCTAGTTATTAAACAAAATAATCTCTAACGTTTATTATAATTTTAGATAATTATATTTAAAAGTGTTAACAGTTATCTCTAATCCAAATTTTCCCATTTTCAGTACAGCTGCGTATTAGTTTACATATTGAAGAGCAACAACGAAAAAAGACTCAATACTAGTTATTTGAGCAAAAATAAACAAAAAAATTATATACTAGGCTTTATTAATTTTTGAACTGGATTGGTTACACAAACCACTTATTGCAAATCACTATTACAATAATTTTTTCCAAAGACAATTTAGTAATTTGATAGCATTTGCTTTTACATTACAATATCGTCATTCCAATTTTCCTTCATTTTTGCTTAATTTCTGGTTATAAAATGGACTGTTTAGAGTTAGCACAAAAAGCAATTGCACGTAAAACTAAAAGCCAAACGGTGTCGAGATATAATATTTTTAACCCATAATACAGTTTCAGTAGTTTGTAGACTGAAACTGTGGCTTTGGGAGACATGAACTGGTATTACTTCTTTTAATACAAAAAATATAGATTATGAAGTTACTAATTAAAATTATATTAAATCTATTAACAATTTAAGTTTACCCATCGTATTCTTACAAAAGAAAATATTTAGTTTGGCTTTGATTGCTCATGCAAACAAAACACTATATATATCATCATATGAGCAAATAGTAGATAAGCCTTTACTTTTGACTTATACTAAAGCCATAGTCATATTTTGGGTAATCTGTTTGAAAATAATTTGCGTCGAACAATAAAACGTGTAGTACTTAAAAATCACAGCTTGGGAATATGGTAAACAACCGCGTACAGGGTGGTTTGATATCCGCTAATTTTATTGATATTGAAACCAGCATTGACGTTTTGTGTCCTGATGAGTTCATTGCATCCCAAAGAGAATTAACTTTTAAAGATTTTTTTAGAAATGCTTATTGTATATGCGTTCGACCTTTATTGTCGTCAAAAATTTGCCAATGCATCAAAGTAAAATAAGAATAAAATTATCAAACATATTTAACTTCTATCGTAAACAGATTACATGGTAATAAATCAATATTTTATTACGCCAGGTAATAACTGCATTGTTCTATGAAGACAGCATGAAGAGTGATTATTTTTTATTGTGGACAACATAAATGGTAATATAGACAACATAATAAATTTATAAATTGGTTTTTGATATTTCAGTTTGCAAATATTTTGTTAGAATCCCAATGAGAGTATTTGTAATGGTTGCAAAGTAATTCGGCGGTTAAACGTCATCATGACACCATCAAACACACCGCCTGAACCGCAATGGGATATAGCTTTTCTTGAAAGATCATCAGATTGCTGAGCAAACAAAATGGTCTTGTGTTTCATAATATTTGTTTTTTTTTAACAGAGTTACGTTTATGCTTAGTTTTTCTCTAATAGTACGTGAAACGAATGTTAAAATTCCACAATACTTGATAGCATGAAGCTGTTTTGTTTAACAGTTATAGCTTTAGTTTTCCTAGCAGCAATGTCCACTGTCGAATCGGTAAGTTTGAATTGGTAAAGTTTGAATTTATTATAAGTTGGGGTGTGAAGAGAAGATTCATTTTTTTTCGCAGCTGCCATTTCTTCGTGGACCAAAAAAGCATACTGCTTTTGGAATACCCCATCATGGCCACAATTAAGGAGAATGCATTTTGAGTCTGCGGTTCAGTTTTAAATTTAAGCATCGCCATTTGTTGGATCTAAGCTATTTTACCAAAATTTGATAATTTAAATACTTGTCTGTATTGACTTAAACTAGTTCCCTCGCATGGAATTTCGAAGCTTAAAAATAAAGGTTTAATACTTTGTATTGATTTTGACTTTTTGTGCTTTAAAAAAAATGTTGGTGGGATTGTATCTGTATGGTTTTTAGCTTATCATTAGAACTCATTAGAAATATAAAAATAGAAACTAGAAAGTATTGTATAACATGTAACAGTAGCAGAATTGGCAGGCCCTCCTGCAAAAGCTATTTTTATCTCTCTGAAAACATCAATACCACTGTATAGTCCTACATATTTGTTTTGTAAGTAGGTAATCAGTGTTTCCAAATGTTAGGTCCTTATGTTTTCACTTGTAGATATTAGCCACTTTGCGACTGGCATAAACTTTACATAAATGGAAAACACAAAAATTTTCAATTTCTGTCAAGTGATACGCAAACGTCTTAGGAAAATATGATATAATGTATTCAAAAATAAAATATATTTTGTATCACACATTGTACAAGCACATGAAGCTAAATTTTATTGCCAAAAGGGACATCAGATATCAAGTATAATTTCGTTTCATTTGAAGTATGTCTTTCAAGACCTGTTTTGAATCTAACATTTAATACCGCGACACTATATGATACATACATATAACAGCCGGCTACTGTTGGAGTATAGTGGCAAGAAAGTGTTTAACAATTACAATTTTTCCCCTACAACGTTCTTTTCAAACCCATCAATTGTAAACATAAATGCTTTTGAAATAATTTCATTTTGGTTCATATATTTTTTTTTGCAGAATATCAAAATTATTTTAATTTTCGGCTTTTCCTTGAATTTATATTATACTTTAGTCAAACAACCTACAAGGCATTTTCAATAGTTAAACTCATGGTGTGTCTCCAGAAATTTCTCTTTTCTGTAGCAAGTGAAAGCCATATCAACGTCATTTTATAAACTGCGATAATTCACTTATTTTCCTGTCCTTTTACATTTTTAAGCGAAAGAATACCATCAAAATTGCGTTGTTTTGATGGTTTGGTTGGGTATTGTTTAATATCAACCAACGTTTGAGAAGTCAAATTCAGAATGGATATGAAATGACAAAGCTCTGTTGTATAAATATTGCATCCACTTTTCTTTTCAAGCTTAGACGTGTCGGGTAATGAGTTTTCTTATTTAAATATCTAATACATTCTAGCCAAATCTCAAAACGTTTATACTAGATGGTTTTTTCAGGCGACACATTAGGCAAACCGTAATGTCTTTTTCATGATTTTTCAATATGCCCAAAACGATTTATGTAACTACACATATATTTCTATACGTAGTGTCGATCAAATTGTTATTTCAGACGCTTATTAGTTTTCAATTATTAAGTTAGATTTAATATGAACTGGTATTATATCAAAGTATAGATCAAGAGAAGCCATTATAGTGGGTTCTCAAAAACAACCAAAGCGTCAAGTAAATTTTCGCTTGTTTTCAAATTTCGTTCTAGAACAATTTAGCAATTATATTCGTAGCTTTTAAAATATAAAGAATCTCAAGAACGTATCTACAACGACTTAAATTTATTATTTTCAAATGCTTCAGCAGGCTAAAAAATAAAGCAACGAGATTTCGGCCTTCAAAAGAAATGAAATATAAAATAAGGCATTAAATGAGAAATATTTTAATAATTAATTTCCACAACGCCTTTGTAAAGGTTAAACATATTCAATAAATTTCGCCAACCAGAATGTTCTTTCATTTCTCTTAAATGCTGGTTACATAAAAGGTAGCTCTAGTGAAACGAAATGCTTTTTATCAATAAGATATCCGAAGGAGCCCAAATTGGTCTTAAGCAAATTTTACGTTTAGGTTCCTTCGCGAAATTGATTCCATACGATTGGGACTCAACAAATCAACAATTGTATCCAGCGTCCAAACGGGGCCAATTTTTATTTCAAATTCACAAATGTGTCACTTATTTTTATGTGGCGCACGCATGGTTTCGATTAGTGCAGTTTTACATCAAGGGAGAATTTTCTTTAATGTCATTTCTTTGGGCATTTGGGAATGTAACCACTTCTGCAGGATTTCTAATTTTTGATCACTACCCAAAAAATGTTATGTATTTTGCTAACAGGCTGCTTAGCAATAACTTGTTTGAGTCACCAAAAGAGAGAATTGGTATATTTAAAAGCCGTTCACACATTGATATTAATTAAATTTTAACTTTCCTACACTTAACCTTCATATTTCAAACACAGGTGCAACTGATGGGTTCCCACGTAAGGATCTGGAAACCATTTATCGAATTGACTACCAGGAGCTAAAAAATTTAGCTCATCACATGTTTGTCAATCTATTGCTTCTCTATACAAATCCGGAGGTTCACATTTTCATCGTCTATCAAAACCCGTGTGCTCCAAATTTCATAAGCTCATGGTTCTTTGAATGCAAAACAAGTTTGGACAACAACGTTTCCATATTCAGCCAATTGCCGTTTCTTGCCTTTGAATTTTATTCAGTCTGCAAATGGCAGTTTACTTCTTCCTTACAATGGAGCTTGCTATGTATGGGAATGGCACTTGTTGTGATGGAGTTTAGAAAAATGGAAGGCGTGACGTAAGAAAACAGCAAAACAAATCAATATTTTAAACAAGATGATAACTTTTTTTAAACTCTAGGCTAGCAAGTTTTTCAAAACTACGGAACTTTCAAACCATCATTACAAAATATCGAAAGTCACAGCTTCTCTCGACCATCATTAACGTTACATTCCATTCTTATCTTGTCGTCTTTCCTGCTGTTGTTACTGTGGTAGTGGCAGCACTTATTTATGGAGTTATTCGACTTTGGCGTATCGATCCATAGTCAAACATCCTGTTTCCTTTATGTGCGATTCGATGTGGATATGAAATGCTTACACCTTTAAGAATGGCTGGTTATGTGAACAGTGGAAGCAATGACGTTGTATCCAAGTGGGCAGAAGTAACCCATATGAATACCAGAAAGGATACAAAATTGGCTGAAAAGCTTCAACGGTCTTGCAGAAAGCTTCGTTGTTGTTCTGGAAGTTTGTTTGCATTTGAAAGTAGCATTTACTTAATTCCTATAGACAATACAATTCAACAAACTGTTAACTTATTAGTATCATTTCCTGAATTGTAAGGTGTCATTATGTAAAGGAAATCAAACATACAAAGAAATGCACATTTTAAATGAAATACTAGAAATATGTAATTTGTGTACATCCATTTGGCACAATATATCACGAATTGATTAAAATATCAAAAAATTACATAAGCGCAGCTTATTTAGATAGCACATCCACAACGTTCTAAAAAATAACAAATATGTAAGCAATTTAACTGCAAACCTTTCAATTAATGAGAACTGCATCAGAGTATATTCTGATAACATTACACTTGTACTCTTTACTTGTACATTTACTCAGAATTTTAAAATATCTTCAAATAGCTTTATAAATGAGGGCTTTATTTATACCTAATTGACAGGTAACATTATATTTTTAGGTTGCCTAAAATGCAGCAAAAAATCATAAGGTCTCGAGAGTCTCGATTAGGAAAAAAATATGTTATTTAGACCTGTTGTGTTGTTATTAAGCAATGCTGCACAGATTTTTCATCGTTGAAATATTTAATGCACATTACTCCTTGCTTAATATTAAGAAGACCGATTACGAACTTTTTTATTTGTATCCTATTAATCCGTGCAATAACTATATTGTTTTAATTTTATTAGTACTGATATGATATCTAGTAATTAATTCTGATTCTAGACTACAAAAGTAACATTCGGTATGCAATAATGTGAGATATTTCAGTTTTTAATATTTTTTGTTGTGTTTAAGAGGTTAAACGCAAAATTAATATCATACAATAGAATACCTGCATGATTATTCTTTTTGTTTTATTTTGACTTCAATAAACACACAAGATTTAATACTTTGAGCACAAAAACATTTCATTGAGCCAGTTTTGGAATTCTGCATTCTTCACTGTTTTGTCTGTAAATACTTTGGAAATTTGGTAATTAAGGAAATTCAACTTCCAATTTCGGCAACAAAAAATCAAGGCTCGAAACATTCTAACATGAAGACATTTAGCTTAATACTAATAGTTGCAGTTTTATTAACAGCAAATTTCATTGTTGAATCGGTAAGACAGTTTTGTGAAAGTAGCGTATGATATATTGCATACTTAGTTTTATCATAAATTAGTTATCATATAATGCATTTGATTTCTTTTAGGTGCAACTACTTCATGGACCGAGAAAACATATTGGTTTCGGAATACCTCATCATGGCCACAATAATCGTAATAACGGATGACTTCTAAGTTACTAGTTCATTTGAAAAAAAAATCATCAAAATTTGCTGAAGTCCAAATTTTAGGTTAGCCAAATACAAAGTGAATTCACAAAAATGTTTTGTTTGATTTGAATTACTTCCTACACCAAGTTATAGAATTCGACAGTATATTTTCTTGTTATTGTGTAATTCGTCAAACCATTTTCGACAATTTTTCTTGTACGACAAAATTGGAGATGGCAAATATGTTCTAATCTCAATTTTCTCAAATGTGAGATCTCAGACAGGCATATTATTATGAAATTTAAATAACTTTGTATCTTAGTATATAAACTGTATTGTTGTGTGCTACTTCATTGCATACTTACAGTAAGCTTATCTATTTTCGTTGCTAATTTTTTTAGAGTAAATTGCTACATTTAATTACATTGAATCACAACTGGTAATTAATTTTACAACCCTTAACTGGTGCTACTTTAAGTCAATATAATAGTCAGTTTTTCAATTTGAAGCTAATGTTTCACGCATTATCATAGTTTACTGTGTGCGCAATATGATAGAGCAGATCGTATATATTCAAAGTAGTTGAAAATAATTTGGATATAATTGAACTATTAAATGTTGCATGCACCTCAAGTGTGTATGGCACGTGAATTACAGGCAATGAAAAGATTTTATTGACAGTGCAGTTTAGGATTTTGATTTTACTACTATTGTGAAGGTTATAAGAATTTATATTAATTAACCTTCAAATAAATGATTTCAAAGTTATATATTTGTCAAATTGGCAGTTTACATCTAATTAATGTTCACATCAGTGACGAAGCTTGGTGGATTGACTGCAAATGAAATGTTTTTTTAAAGCTAAGTGCTCAGTTGCTGACTTATTTGCCGTCATAGAAAAGTAATTTGGTACCAAGTTTAAAAAATTAACAGATTTTCAAAGGCAAAATAAAAAACGCAGGTGTAATTTGAACAAGAAAGTGATTTAAAACAGTGCATTCCTGTTATAAAAATGTATTATTTATACCTTACTACTTGTATTTAATTGCTTTTGCCTCAGGAGGCTGTTGTGTAAGCCGAAGTACGTAAGCAACTACGTCACTGCTTACAAATGTCACAACTTGCATGTTATATTTGACTCTAATGATGTGAGTGGGTTAAAAGAGTTTTATGCGAAACAGTTGTATTAGTACTAAAACGACATTGTTCTAGAAATTTGTTCAGTTTTGTTTGATAACTCTATCCATATACAGATAACCTAGTATAAACTTATTACAAATTATAGTCATCAAAATAGTTATGAAGTTCAAAACGAGCTTATTTTACTTAAACGGATTTTTCGTAGCAAAAAATAAAACACTACTGTCAATTTTTTTGTTGAAAAACGAAAGTTAATATAATCAGAAGTTGTTGAAAATCACAAGTGATAATTAAAGCTTGAAACGTATTCCGAGTCCACAACAAAGAAACGTTTAAGACTTATTTTTGTTCCAAAGCGTGAGCGGTTTAACACAAACTTTGAACTTATATAGCAAGTCTTGCTCACAAATTCTTCTTTACTTTATTCAAATTATATATCCAAGTGTTAGTTATCCATCAAATTGCACTCTCACATAAACTATTATAGCAATTATCACGACATTGGCAAACAACGCATCACCTCATTTAAACCTTTATTTAGAATGGTGCCAGAAAGACTCTGGTATAAATAGCAATAGTACTTATATTCGAGGACTTATTTAAACGCCTTGTAATTTTCTTCTTTGCAACATTTTCTAAACCATGTGAAAAATTCATTAAATAAACGTAACTGTTGCGGCAACTACAAATGATAGTATTGGTTTAGATTATAGTCGCCTAAACCTTTGTAAAAGGTAATTTTAACTCTCAACCAAGGTCTATCACATTATATGTAATTATATATAATCTGCACCATTTTAATAAACTGTCAACTAAAATTTTGTTAAAATTGAGTAACTGCAAATAGACTTTGTATTTTGGGATAAATTCTTGAGTTTAGTCCAGATTTCATTCCAAAACTGTTGTAAACGATCCTTTGACGTAGAACAAAATGTCTCTCAACAACTTAAGTAAAGGCGCCCAAGAAGGCCTTAAACTAATTTTACGTATAGGCTGCTTCTCAAAGCTGATTCCTTACGATTGGGACCCTCGATTGGATCAGTTAGATTTAACGGATAAATTTGGCCGATTCGTCTTTCAAATTCATAAATTTCTTACATATTTTTATTTGGCACATATGTGGTTTCGGTTAATACAGTTTTATATCAACGGAGAGTTTTCTCTACTTTCTTTTCTTTGGGCTGTGTCCAATGTTACTACATTGGCTGGATTTCTGATTTTCGATTATTACCCAAAAGATGCAATGTATTTTGCAAACAGATTGCTTTCCAATAATTTGTTCGAGTCTCAAAAGGACAGAAAAGGTAGACCACTTTTTAAAATCTCAAATTCCATTGCTTCTGTTAATCATGTATTTTTAATATTCAGGAGCTTCCAATGGCTTTGCTCGTCAGGATTTGGAAAGCATTTCCCAAATTGAAAATGGGGAGCTAAAAGATTTATCTCATCACATGTTCATCAACCTATTGCTTCTTTACACTAACCCACCTGTTCACATTTTCATCGTTTATCAAAATCCATGTGCTCCAAATTTTATAAGCTCATGGTTTTTCGAATGCAAAACAAGCTTTGATAATAATGTTTCAATTGCTCATAAACTGCCATTTCTCGTTTTTGAGTTCTATATCACTTGTAAATGGCAGTTCACTTCTTGCTTACAATGGAGCTTGTTATATATGGGGATGGCACTTGTTGTGATGGAGCTCAAGAAAATGGAGAGGGTGACGTAAGATTTTTGCAGCATTAAAATAAATGTCTAAAATATCTGCATTGTTACTTTGTTTTTACAGACTCAACATATTTTCTAAATTGCGGAAGTTTCAAACCATCAATACAAAATATCGAAAGTCTCAATTACTATTGACCATCATTAACGACACATTTCATTCTTACCTTGTCGTATTTCCTGCTGTTGGAACTGCGGTGGTAGCTGCACTTATATACGGAGTCATTCGACTTTGGCGTATTGATCCACAGTCAAATATCATGTTTCCTTTATGTGCAATTCGGTGCGGATACGAAATGCTTACACCACTAAGAATGGCTGGTTATGTGAACAGTGGAAGCAATGACGTTGTATCCAAGTGGGCAGAAGTAACCCATATGAATACCAGAAAGGATACAAAATTGGCTGAAAAGCTTCAACGGTCTTGCAGAAAGCTTCGTTGTTGTTCTGGAAGTTTGTTTGCATTCGAAAGTAGCATTTACTTGGTGACCATTGATAATACAATTCAACAAACTGTTAACTTGCTGGTGTCATTTCCTGAGTTGTAATTTTTCGGTAGTTTATATTTTTTATTATGGTATCTTATTTAATTAAAGAAATAGAGGAACTATTCCTGTTATAAGGGTGGGGGGAAACGACCCCCCACCATATGACTCCAAACTTTTTACGCTAAATTAG
>JAQIWN010002053.1:0-17441 GCA_034699025.1 Entomobrya cf. arborea Gr-Col-00668
TCAGTCATTGTTTGTTTGAATTTTATTTTAGTACTGTTTTTGAAAACTATCTTAATGAGGTAATGTTTCTACATGTCGTGAAAAGTGAATCGAGAAGTGGAAAAATAAATTAACGTAAGGATTGGAGGAATTTTTTTGAAAAGTTAACGGTACTGTTGTTTTTATTGCATTTCCGTAAGTTTACGTTGCAGCGAGCTGGCCGCGTATGTGTAGAATTGTGTAATTAGTAATAGTTTAAAGGATGAATGATACATGATGATGATTGATGGCTTATACATAACTATCATGCTCGTAAATTTGATGCGTTTGATTCATTTTTGTTTGTTGTTCTTGTTAGTGTCGGTGTCCAGGATTTAATATTTCGTTGTGTGCTTCCTTTCGTGTGTAAAATAGTTGGATTTGGACTGAGATAAAAAGTAAGTAGATTTTCGATGTCGAACTTTGTACGTACACCAACGCATAAAAATCTTTTGTATAGCTTGAATTTAAGAATACATGCTCACAAAATCCTCAATACTTTCAACTTTGCATTTTTACACAAACAAAAAGCAGGGCACGGGCTGCTGAATCCAGGATTTTTTAAGTTTTTAGTTTTAAGTAAAGCTGTATTGAAGCTGTAGTGGAAGTTTTTTTGTGTTTCTCGTAGAAAAACTGCATTGCCACAGGTTGTTACACTTTTCCACAAACCCATCTGATCCGACAACATTTGCCAGATATCCTCGTGAGAAGAGAAGATAACATTTTTATATCAGCGATTGATTTGGTTTTGGATAATATTTTTAAACAAGATTTGGATTTGGACTTAAGTGTGAAGTGTAAGAGCTTTACACATTTCACAAATCAGTATGGATAGCTCGATTTCGGTAAGATTCTTTAATCTATTTTGTAATTTCCTTAGACAAAAACTGTGTAAAAAGTAGTCAGAATTAAATCTGTATAAAAGTAATACATTGTGATATAATTCAACTACAAAACAAACTGATAAAAAATACACACACACTACTCACTGCCCACTGCACTGCACTACAACACGAACACTCATTCATCATTCTTTTGTTTACACAACACACAGAAAAATCAACACTATTATTAATCAGAGAACCTAAACAATGCTGCTAATTAATCACTTATCTTTACACTACCTGTACCTAATTAGTTAATGTGGACAATGGGGAATGGACAGTTTTGTTTACAGCTAGTTAAGATTATGAATTAATTACGTTTAAAAAAGTCAATGCCTGGGTCGGCTGGTTGGCTGTGCAAAAGGTTTTTGGTTTTTGCTTGTTTGCTTGACTTGGCTCATGTTTAAAACATCAAATAGTAAATTAGTTAGCGTCACGTGCATTTACAACTAATATCTATTAGAAATAAAGCTGTTGCGGTTTAACCCTTCGTAACCATTAAGGCCACAGGGCCAGATACACTGGAAATGTGTAATTTTGAATATACAAAGTTAACCCTGTATAAACGGTTTCCAAAATGCCTTCCATTACAATTTATCTTATTAGTTAGGCTTCGTGAGAATATTTAACAATCAGTATGACATAACATAAACATAATACACTTTACACAATTGGCAAATTACTAATGAGATTCTTTCTTTGCTAAACCTAATATTTTCTTTACATGGGTTATCCAGTTTTTTGGTACATGCACAGATGCACTTGCGCTTGGTTGGTTACTGCGTTAAAAAACTCGTTCACACGGGAGCATTGTTTTTTGTGTTTGTATCAAATCAAAACATCATGTGTTTTGGATCACTGAACATTTAGTATTTTCAAATGTGACATAGTCAAATATTAGTTCTGCTTTTAGTTTGAATGTAATTTTAGTTGTCAATAGATGTACATTGGTCATCTCTCAAAGTGTGAAACATGCATGGATGTAACTTGTGTTATGTTTTTTTTGTATTTTTTGCACTGTACACAAAGTCGATTTACCTTTCCGTTTTGTTTTTCACTCAGTCATTATTTTTAAGAAGGAGGAATCTGTAACAAGCTCGTGTGGTTTATTCATTGTTAAAATAATTGAGCCATGTTTGTAATTTTATGAAGTTGCAATGTGCCAATATTTGACAAGACTGAGTTTCTTTTATTTTTAACCATTACATAATTTGACATTTGCCAAGCTTTAGACAACTTGAAGGAATCTTTTTTTGCACGGAAAGAATTCGTTTAGTGGCCATTGTCAAGTCCACTAGTTAATTAATAATTTTCTGTTTTAGTGTGTACACACATAAATAATAGAAAAGTACTAATTTAAGTCATTGTGTTAGTCTAGTCAGGTCCAGTAGTCTGGTCTCAATTTTTATATTTTGGAAAAAGGTGTAGAATATCCTGGCTGTGTGCTTGTACTCAATCACAATCACGCTAGTAAAACTAATCAAATAAACATCAGAGTAATAGTCTTTTCCAGTGGAATATAAAGACATCCAAATCAAACTACGAGAATTCTTCACAAGTATGTTATCTTTACAGGATGACGTCGCCCTTAGCGCTGCGGATTCAGAACTGGTTAGTTCCTACTTAACTTCTAGTATTACGATTCAGACACAATTAAATTTGCATGGGCATGCATGATTTATCAATAAAAATTGCGGAATAAGTTTGCTATTTAAACTTTTACTTATATATCTTGTTGAGTGAACATTGCAAATAAAAATAATTAAAGTTCATTTTCCCCCTTTACCAAGTGCACTAAACCTACGACCATAGTATTAATATAGAGTTGTTCTGGATTTACATGGAGGTCATTGGAAACCTCAGCTTCCGAAGTTGAGCATGATATCAAATTGTTACTTCCTCTCCGCTTTAAAGTTGCAAGCTTATTGTTGTAGCTTTTTTTACTAAACTTTTCTTGTTGGACTTTTGCATAATCTCACAATAATCTGTTCTGCAATTTTCACTACCGTAGTACTAAACAACTAATTTATTCTTGTATTGCGTTTCTCCTTGCAGCCGGATATGGTACCTGTATCCATCCGAACAAAGTACCCAGAATTCCAGCACTGTTCCCTTGAAAGGGTACTTGCTGGACTGCTACTCACATGGCAGGAGTTTTTGCAGCTATTTCAAGTGAATATATCTTTTTATTGTTGATGCGTTATGTTGTGATATTTTTTCTATTATTTATTTAAACATGGTGTTATATTTAACAAATAGATTCAAGTTGAACCAAAGGATTACTACATTATTGGCTCCAACGGTGTGAAGTCAGATCTTAATCAGAAAGTATGCAAATCGATTCAATTTCTTATACAATGCAATATTGGTTGCACTTTAACGATAAGTGTTTATATCGATTGAGTGGAAATAATATGTGTGACCTTATCTACAGATTGGGGACTACGTGAGCACATTCAGGAGGAAATTAAAGGTGTACCCAGTTACTTTAGAGCGTGTGAATCATGTTAATGAAACGAGCAAGCGACCAAGGTTGTCTACAGATAGTAGTGCTTCAAAAGGTGACAATGTGATGGAGAATCCCAAGTCAGGAAGCCCAAGCGCCAAGAAACTTAAATTAATGGACCAGGACAAAATCAGGGTAATACATTGCATACAGTATTTGTACATACATGCATTTTTTCTGCAAACGAATAAGTGCGAGTTCGCACTTGAACCTAGAAAAATAAGTAATAGTAATAACGATTACTAATGACGTAATTGGAACTAATGTCATTTAAATAATTTCTTTGATATTGTAGAGGAACCATCGTAAGACTACGAAAGAGACCCTTGCAAAGATCGCACAAAGTGTTATTCAAGAGCAGTCAACTACATCCACCGGAACTAAACGTCCGTCAATTACTAGCATGAAGAAAGAATCCAAGCGTGGGCCTGCGAAATCAAGATCCCCTACTCCTCAGACTAGTGCACCTGCCAATGCGGATGCCGCCTCAACATCATCGGACTCCAATTCAGTGAAAGCACCTGACGCAATGGATGTGTCTTTGAAGATTAGAGGGATTGAGGCTGACCAAAGCCAATTAAAGCCAATCCCGTCCACCTCTTCAGGCGTGATTAAGAAAGGTCGAAAGCCAAGAAAATCTCTCAAATCTCGGCGAAGCACTAAAGAGTCTACTGCTACGACTATTGTAAGTTTACAGAAATTACTGTAATACAGACGTATGCCAAATGCCAATAGCCAGTACTGTACTGTTCTAGCGTCAATTAATTTACTATTTTAGACCCAGGAATCTGACAGTTCGGATTCGGATGACATTGACGCGGTCCCTACAAAGGACAAAAAGAAACTGTTGAAACAAGACCTCCTGAAATATCTGACTGAGAAAGTTTCTCCCCGCAGTGTGAGTAATCAAGTTATTTAGTTATATTTCAAGTTACGATTCACATGTACATGTATGAAAAGTCAAGTATATTGAACGGCTTGTGTTTTTTGTTTCAGTTTCTACGGCTGAGGAACGAATTAATGGGTTTGCGAGATCAGGAGAAGTATTTCAAAATTACAACCGTTGTTCCTATCACCGCAGGGATGATGGAACAAACTTTTTGTAGAAAGATGTCAGAGTAAAGGATATTTGGTTTTCGCGACAATCCCCCTGTTACTGTACAACGATGGCCTTATTATTATCAAGTCAAATATGCTACCACCATTTGTACAGGGTTGAAAGATTGTAGACTATTTAAAGTTATAAAAATAGTATAGGAGTTAAGTATATATTATTGCATAGTTATTACATCAATTGCATAACTATAAACGCATTTACTTTACTTGTTACATTAGATCACTAGAAAATTATTATATTTTCAATATATTTGTCTCTTATGGTATGTCTATATCTACCCTTTTTAAATGAACTAATCAATCAAATAATGACATTTTATTACTTTTTCGAATTGTAATATCCTTTTGTATTAGATTAAATTAATTAGTAGAAGAAGTATTGAAAATAAAAATGAAAAACTTGTCTTCAGATGTCCTTTGCTAGCTTCATTCAAACTCGGATGCAAATTTAAGAAAGGTATTTTCGTCGTTTTTATAGGCTTTACTTTATGAGATGTGGCTGTAATCGGATTTTCATGTGGTGTAGTTGAAATTGGAAATATGGATTTTTGCGTTGTTTTCTCTGTAGGTTTCGCAAGAATACACATTTTTTGAGGACAGTCATGTATATTGCTAGATTTTACGCATCTATTAACAACGTAAATCGACCCGTCTTGACAAAAATCGACTTCAGGTTCAACTCCTCTGTCTGTTTGTATACATCTTACAAAATAGTCGCACACTCCAGCAACTGGAAATGAGCCGATGCTTGGACACTCCAAGTTTTTAGTCAGCACCTTCAATTGAGAAAATTAATATCTTTCTTGTGAAACATTCACAAAACCAAAAAAAAAAAAAAATTAGCTATACTTAGGTTACCTCCTTGCATTTTACGTTAGCCCGTGGAGATGCATTTATATGAAGAGCTAGATGTCCTTGCTGGAGTGAAAATAAATAGAATAAAAAAGTAATAATATCACCGACTAACGGACCTTTAACTATAATTTTATTTAATTGACTTCAAATAATTCGCATTGCTTGATTGGCTGCTCATCGCTAAAACAATTGAGTATGAATGCTGTTTATTATTCTAACGTCCAAGCTTTAAAATTAGTAACGTTTTTGTGGCAAGGTCAGCCAGAAATTGGTTAATTGTAATGCATTATGTTGAAATGAACATTTCTCAATTGAAGTTGGAAAAATGAACTAGAAAATAAAGTGATGGATATGGAATTCCATGTTTCCCAACTCAAAAACCGACTATCCTCAAATGCATGACATATGACAAAATACATGTTTTTTTTCAGATTTCTTCAAGGAAACTTTATTTTTAATTATATGCAAAAGGAAAACAGTGAGGATTAACTAACACCAAAAATTTCAATGGAATAAATCGTTAAGCTGGTACACTTTCATTAACTTTTCATATATTATGATGTGGTGGTAAGTATCAAGAACAATTTTTGTAAGAGCCAACGAACGCTTCATTGCACAATTTACAAGTTTGTGTAATTATCATCGCCACGTTAAAACTAATTCGTTCTCTAGACTTTTGACTTTGACTGACAAATTTTTACTTACATCTTAATTATTAGAAGGGTAGGACAGAAACTTTTAATTTTACAATAGAAAGTTTTTAGAATCATCAAGAAACTAGTTTTTACACTTTGGAAGCAGGTGTCTTTTAAAAAATGATGAATCTTCACTGTGATGAATGTCACAATGCCCCTATTTTACGTTTATGCTCATTATATTATTATCTTTTCTTTAAAACTTGTATTGTATATTGTATATCTTCTTGTGACATAAAGTCTTACTCCTAACCTATTGCAATCCATTTCTGAAACTACAAAATAAGAACGTGCAGTTTTAACATTTTCGTCGAGTTTATTTTTAGAATTTATTCATCATTAATCACAAATTATTTTCACCTATCCTGTTGTGATGTAAGTACGTTGATTAATATTTCATTTACAGTGTTTGTAGTACTATATTATTTAGCTCCAAGCATGAAACATACTCTTAATTTAGTAACACAAAAGTCATTGCATGAAACACTAAGACATAATTTGAAAGCATAACAAATGTCCCGGAAGAGTTTCCTTGCGTTTGAGTCATCTGCATGAATTGTTCTGCTAGATCAATTTCATTTTCAGGTCCAGAACTAGAGCTGTTGAAAGTGTCAGTTTGAAATAAATGTTACATAATGTAGTTCGAATTCAAATAGCTTATACACTACATCAGTAGTAAATTATAAAACTTCATGCATTTATCATATATTGTGTGCATACGTTTCCTCCTTATCCTCCTCCGTGGTTGTTGTAGACGTAAAAGTTGAACTTTCGGATTCCACAATTTCCGCAGCTGGAGCTGGAGCAGACGTTGTTACGACAAGAGGAAGGGATTGTATTCCATTTAATTCATCATTGACTTCAACTTCGTTTCCAATTTCGCTAGTTGCTGAAATGTAATCGAATCAAACTTTTTGGGTAAATGTTAAGTGGCAGTGGTAATGAAATGACAAATTTGTTACAGTTACAAGGTCATTTCTTTACCGTCAGGAATGCGGCAAGTGTACTGTGGACAGTCTGATGAATTGGTGTTGGGAATGCAGACCGAATTAACAAAATTGTAACCTACAGCGCAGTACTCAATAAATGGCTGTATTTGACTCTGGCTCTCACTTTGTACACATTTGAAAAATACGGAACAATTTCCTGGTTTCGGGAAGACTCCCAACTCGTCACAATTTGAGGTTTGGTGGTTCATTACTTGTTCAATAAACTTTGGAATGATCTGGAAGGCATTTTGAAACAATATATTATGCTATATCCTAATTATTTATGAAAAGAGAAAGTGATGCTTGAATTGCATCAAACAAGTATTTATTTCTAAACGTTTGACGTTCATGAGAAAGCTTTAATCTAGAAACCTTTTAGGTTTCAAAACAAAAGAATGCACAATGCACATGTAAGTATTTCATCTCTTCCATTGAAAATCTTATGTCTTACGTGATCACACGTTTGATGTTCTTCAACAATGCTGTAATACTCATTGTTACTTTTTGCAAGTACACAAATACCGTTTACTCCAATTCCCAACAAAATGAGAACAAAGTGAAAAGATTTTCTACCCCACTTGTGTTTGTATCGGAGGAGTGGAGACTCCATGTTTACTATTTGCGGAAGCGGTAGTGCAGCACAGATTTTTAACTTTGTTAAAAGTTTGGTGACTTAAACAAGGCAACAAACTCAGGGTTTACTTGGCTGCCTTGCACTTGAGCATTTTGTTTCTGGACAAAAACCTTCTTACGTAATAAATGTAATTGATGAACAACATTCTGTTTGTGGTTTTCCTGTTTTGTATGTACTTTTTAGTTTCTATATTTTATATAACTTGTTTTTTATGCTAAAATAAGTTTACACACACGAAAGACAAAAATAAGTCACTACAAAAAACATGCTATTATTGTACGTATGTGCCACGTAATAAAATGGAAAATACGAAATGTTCCAATCATTGAAAGTACAGCGATATGGATATAACTCGAGACTTCATTGGTGATGATGATGACCATGATCAAAGTAAACAGTAGTACGAGCAAATTACACATTGCAAAAGACGAATAAGCGAAATTGTCAATTATCAAATTGCCTATAGTCTCTTTTGTCTTGGTCAATTTAGCATGTTGCTTAAGCTCACCTTGTAATTGGAACATCAAAAGGGTACCAAACCAATCCTCACTCATGACAGTTTAGTTAGTATGGTAGGTAGTTGTGTTGTGCTGATCTCAAATAAGCATGCATTTAATCATCCACTCCATAAATGCAAATTGAGTTTGTAGATCTCAGCTCAAATAAGGACGCGGACGGTAGGAGCAATTATATAGATCAGTAATCGTCTTGAAATAAAGAACGATGGATGTTTAGCATACATGCATACAACTTAAAAGTACCTACGCAAATAGGATCTTCACATTTAGTTCACAATATTCCTCCTTTAACTGGGGTTTGGACTGA
Source organism: Entomobrya cf. arborea Gr-Col-00668 (assembly GCA_034699025.1). Classification (NCBI taxonomy): domain Eukaryota; kingdom Metazoa; phylum Arthropoda; class Collembola; order Entomobryomorpha; family Entomobryidae; genus Entomobrya; species Entomobrya cf. arborea Gr-Col-00668. The sequence continues at coordinate 8,523 of JAQIWN010002053.1, forward strand.
TTATACCTATGGCATTCTTCACACATAATATAACGTGAAGGTTGATTGAGACCTTCTTGCGATTTAGTTTTCTTTGTTCCTGCTTACATGACATCATGTAAAAGAATTGTTTAGTAAACTTGTCAGGCAGGTGAATCTAATGGGTTACGATTATTATAGCGCTCAAATAGGTGCATTGCAATGTAATGTAAGAAAAATGGATTGGAACTATAGGAAAACTAGTATGAGCTGACATGCATAGACAATCGTCAATTAGTGTATCTTGATGGAAATTAGGTGTGGTTAACTATCAATCGGATTGGAAGTACCTTGTTACATACCTGGAATATTTTTCGTGGCAAAGTATTGCACTGGAGGATCATTGAATATGTTTGCAAACTTTAACCTGACCCATATTTTCATTAACCCGACGCCATTATTATTTTACAAGCAACTAAAAGGTTTTTTGAAGTGTTGCAGATGAGATGACATGTTTGAATTTGAATTGATGTTCATGTTCATACTTCTCCTCTAGCCTGGTTCGATTGTTACTATTCAGATAGAGAAGCAAACTAGTCCTTGCAAAATTAATAAAAGAAGTACTTTTTTATTTTATTTTTTTACTTGAGCAACTTTGATCCCAATCGTCAAATCCATCGGATGATGAAATATTTTTTTGCCATTTAAAAAGCATGTAACCGTTAAATGGCCGTTACTCTGGTACCGTTTGACCGATTTCGCCCAAAATCAATAGGCTTCTTACTTGTCCCCCCAAGTATCAGTATACAAAATTTCAAGTCAATAGGTCAAAGCGTTTTTGAGTTAGAGCGTTTACAGAGGAACAGACAGACATGAAATGCATTCGCAATAAGAAGTACAAAGTACAACGTACTTCTTAATAAACTCTTTGTTTAAAAATTGCCCAAATTATTCACGTTAAGATTTTATGCCATTTTCTTATACGTAAAACATATTTTTTCCTGGCTATAAACAGGCATGAAATGAAACGTTCGATATTTTTGTTTGCAATAACATTAATTTCTTGGAAATTAACTTGTTACATAACCTAAATTCGACTTAATGATATAATGACGAATGCACGCCATGAACGTATGCATGAATTACCAAGGGGTTAATACTAGAGAATCGGCTTTTAATGAACGGTTTGACAAGCATAGAGCACATAAACGACATTAGCATTATCTACGAAAATTATAGAAAATTAATTGCCTAAGTGCAATTAAAACGGATTAATTCAAAATATCTTCTGAAAAATTAAGCACCTGGTGGTTGGTTAAGGGGGCGGGTGGCGGTCATTGATTAATTATTATACAACACTTTGTACGTAATATATTTAGCTATAATGTAAAGCATTTCATGTTTAGCATTTTATGTTCATATTGTGCATGAGCTTTATAATTGTGGTACCGTTTATTTACTTGATCCGATAAAAAAGAGTTGAGTGCCCTCTAAAAACTAGTGCAACTGTTTTTTAAATAGAAATACCAGAATATTTTGTATAGGAAGAAGCTATGTAACCTTCAAATACCCGGAAGCACAGATGAAGCACTTCCTCCGTTGAAAAAGCTTATAATAGCGTAAGAATTATCTGCAACGTGAAAATTGTATTATAGGCCATGTTTGAATGTATTATACTGTATTGTATTCACTCATGACTCATGAAACCTGAAGTTCATCTCGCACAAATTCAGAGATCTTCTAGCATGAAACCCGTGCGGTGTTGGATCTGATGAAAGTACAAAATGCATAACGTAATGAACACACCTGAAGGATGCTTTTATTTTTGTGAAGGAAAGGGGTGTTTTTTAAAGTACAAAGTGTTATCAAAAGGAGGGAAATTTTCCAACAATAATTACATAAATTGAAGTTTTTCTCTACAAAAAAAGTTTTTAACAAGGGTATCCTCCAAAATGAAGGTTGTGTTCCATAGTTGCATCGCATTACTTCTCGTTTATACTTCCTTTTTAAAAAGTGTTCAAACTTTCCCAACGGAAAATGTTGCATTTAGTGACGACGAAGGAGCTATCATTCTTTCACCATCGCTGGAAAAGATTAAACAAGAGCGACAGGCTTCGCTCCAGTCATCGCCATCAAAAGAAACGTATGCAATTTAGAACCTACCCACCTTCTTCTTAGTACACAAGAGTTTTTAAAAGTACAAGTACAATTCCATAGTTCACGGAAATGGTTCAGTAATTCATGAGAACAAAAACATCAAAGTAAAGTTTTCAAAGATATGCAAGTTCACAATGGACATAAAAGTTTATAGTAAAGTAGGTGGAGTAACATTAAAAATATAGTAAATTTGTCTTTATGTGTTAATCATTTTTGTGCTATTAAACATGAACATGTTTTTGTCTCCTTCATGAACAAAAAAGCTGGACCTGGAGAATTGTACACATTTGTTTTTCTATTTAAAGCACGTGCTTACCGCACCGTGTCGTGACCTTTGTGCAAAGCCTATTTTAAGTTATTTTTTTTATTAATCATTTACTTTTTTATGGACACACTTTTTAGGGCAGCTGTTGTGTTAGGACAAATGCTAAGACAATTTCTTGAAGCAAACTTTAGAAGACTTTCATTGGAGCTTAATGCTACTCAAGCGAATATATTTCAAGAATTAACAATGCTGCAGGGGTTGCAACACGATGTGAAAACGATTCAAGGAGTAGTGTCTCAATTGTCGTCAATAAAAGGAGCTGTGTCGGATGTAAAGTTTGTCAAAGACATATTCGCTGACACACAATACATCAAAGAAAGCCAGCACATGCACTCCAAACGGCAACTTGACACTTTACTTCAACTAATCCAATTGTCATACTCCACAGCATTTATGGTACGACTAATGCATTTTTTATGATAGGATAAAAATGTGTATATATCCACAAAGCCACCTATCCAACCACTCTAAATGAAAATCATCTTTTGGAAAACAACATGAATTGTTAATGTGTTTTTTTTATTGTTCTAAGGGCTTTTGTGTAAAAACCGTGTAATTGCTTCTTTGTTTTAAAAATGTTCCTTTTTTCTGATGATGGTGCTTTTTAAGGTTGGAGATGTACATGACCGCATTGCGAAAAAACAAAACTGTTTGGATTTACGAGATGGTGGAAAAAATTCTAGTGGAGTGCACACTATCTGGCCCTCGGGTAGTAGCAAGCCTGGAGTGGAAGTATGAAAAGAATGCACCTATGTCTATATTCTTTGGTTTTTTGGCTAAGTTAATTCCAATAAAATGGGAGAATAAAAGTTTTTGTCGGGAAGCGTTGGTTGGTTGTATACGTTCATTGAATATATATATTAGGTTTACTGTGACATGGATGTGGATGGAGGTGGCTGGACTGTAATTCAGCGTCGAGGATTTGGACCGTATGGTACCTCTCGCCAAATTAGTTTCAACCGGACGTGGGAAGATTATGAAAAGGGATTTGGAAATGTGTCTATTGATTACTGGTTTGGTACATTTGAGATTAAAAAACCCTTTTTCTAAACCGAAATTTACTGTCTGTGCTTGTTTGACGGGTGTTGCATTGCACAAAGCTTGTGTGGTCAAATGTAAAAAAAAATGGCCAAATTAGCTTTTGTGGTAAAATATTCATTTTGGTTTTAGTTTTAATTGGGGTATTTTTACAGGATTGGAAAACTTAAGGGGTCTTACAAGGCTTTGTCCTTATGAACTGTTGATCAACATGACGAATTGGGACGGGGAAAATCGTTATGCTTTGTACGATAAATTTTATATTGGAAGTAGCATGGATTTGTATAGGTTGCACGTGGAATCCCATTCAGGATCTGCAGGTGACTTTGAAAATTAGTTGTTAAAGGTCGAGATTTTTATGAATCTTTTCTTGGTGTTTATTTTTATTGCTGTTTTTATATTATATCAGAGGATTCTTTCCTTTACCATCATAAAAAACAATTCTCCACTTATGACAAAGACCATGACGAGAATTGGGGCGAATCGAACAGCAACTGTGCAGAAATTTATGGAGGAGGATGGTACGTTAAGTTATATTTTCATGCTATTTAATCTGACAGCTACTTTAAAAGATTTTTTTTAAACACGTAGGTGGTACGGGGATTGTCTGAGGGTAAGTGTTTTAGGTATTATAAATATGAATTATTTTAAAAGGCAAAATTAGTTTCCATTCTCATTTTGTTTGAATAGTCGAATCTCAATGGGAAATATTTCCAAAAGGATGGCTTCTTACGAAAAGATGCTTTGAGTGGGATCCGGTGGAATTCTTGGACAGGCATGAAGGAAAGTTTGCAAATGACAGAAATGAAAATTAGACCGAAATGTGGATTTTTTACGTTCTCATAAAACATTTTATTAATATTATACATACATGTGTCGTGCAATAAAATATAACCATAAACTAACTAAACACTCAAATAAATTATTATGAATTTATGAAAAACATTTTATCATAAAAGAGATGAAACATAACAAGGTTTGGCATTGCATAAGTCCAAAAGTTTTCTGAGCATTTTTCAAAAAAAAAAGCATACATTAGTTTTTAGTTTAGAGCTTAATCTTTCCACTTAGTATTTCTTGGTATAGACTAGAAGTTAGTAAGACATATTTATTTCCCTGAAGCATGAAAACTTTATCTGGAATTTTAGAGACGTCAAATCCTTGTTTTTGGTACTCCAGTTTTTGTAATTTGTATGTGCCTGGAAAAAAACCATTCCATGGGAAGCTTTTCAGTTTAAATCAATCCCTTTACAAGTATGTATGAAGCCTAACCTATATAAAGTGCTTAAAAAATTTACCGCACCTGTTTTCTCGATCTTCTGCAAAGTACGTATGAACAAAGGACGAGCATAGGAAGGCAAAGCTTTGGAGATTCCTTGAGCAAGTACATCCAAATCAAGAGATTCGTCTGGATCCGCTATTGCTGCCATTCCAGCACGTCCCTCTGCGCCTATCACAATTATTTGTTACGACAGGTAAGAGATATGATGAGTTAAATTTAAAATGACAATTTGACTTCACAGTTTGAAGTATACACAAAACGGCATTTTTGTTTGCATTTAATGAGTACCAAACTCTCAAGTCGCTTTACAGGAAATACTTGAGAAACACTTACCAGGTACTTCAACTCCATACACGACAACATCCGTCAATGCACAAACTCCACTGATTACTGACTCAACTTCTGCTGTAGAACAGTTTTCTCCTTTCCATCTGAAAGTATCACCCTTGCGGTCTGCAGAACAAGTTTAAGCATTTTGTACTTTTTTCTCATTCATTCGATTTCATTTTATGGAGAAACAACAATGCATACAGATTTGCAATTTTTCAAGCGTGTACAGTACAGAACAAAGTTCAAGCATAGTAAAACGCAACCTTGAAGTAAATGGAAACGTAACATTTGCGAACCTTTGAAGTAAAAGTAGCCGTAAATATCTCTAGTAAGAATATCTCCAGATCTAAACCAGGCATCTCCTTTCTTAAACACATTTTCCAAGATTTTTCCCTTTGAAGAGTTTTTATCAGCATACCTGTGTACATGAACATTGTACGAAATTAAATTACTGAACAATGAACGTGCTGCCTGAAGCTTATGCTCATGGGTTTGCTTACATAAATGTTTGCATTGCATTATTATGATCTCCCTTATCTCTAACATTGTTAGTTGTTAGTTTACCCCAAATAATCTCTGATCGGATGATTCCTCTGTATTCTCCCAATAAGTTCTCCAGGTTCATCGGGCTGGCATGTAATTATGCTCCCATTTTTCGTTCGGATTGGCTCGCCTGTTACCTCATCTACTTTGATAAGCTGATAAGGTATCAGCCAGCTCAAGTGCCACGGCAAAAATCCAACGGCTCCCACTTTATTATCAATGTTCACTACGCACATACATACACCAAAACAAATTAGTTAACAAAAACAATTATTTTTGGATTTAAACAGTAATTTGAGATCATCCAAGTATTAGGTACAAGACCAAAATTAAAATTTCTTTTAAAGTTGCTGGCAACGAAAATTGCCTAATGTAATACATAAATGAATCATGATCATGAAATATGGAGTTACGTGTAGGCACACGATATGCGTTTCTTTCGGGAGGGGGGGGGGGAGGTGGGTTTCGGTTGTGATACAGATTTACAGATTTTAATATAAGTTGTTTATAATCAAACCATGCATCGTCATTTTACCGTTTGTGTTCTTACCCATATTACAATTGCCTTCTGTTGCTCCATACAACTCATTTATTTGAGGAATATTAAATCTTTTGACGAAATCTGGCCAAATCTCTCGTCTCAGCCCGTTGCCAAACATCAATCTGACTTTGTGACTTTTATCCAACGGCGACTGAGGTTGTGCGATTAAATACCTGCAGATTTCTCCTATATATTGTGCAGCCTGGAAGGCAAAAAACGCATCAAGTTATGATAAAAGTTAATCATATTACAAGTCAATTATTTTGCTTGTCTAGATTTTTCTATTCGATTCTCTCTCAAAAACGCCTCCACACAATCTTGATATACAACTAACTTACCGTAACATTATATCGAATGCAATCTTTCCAGAAATTACTTGCTGAAAACTTCTTTCGAATTACCATTGGCACTCCATAGCACAAAGCTACGCCTCCGCCTGTGTATCAAAATAATTACAAAGGAAATTGGATACATATATTCATATTTCACAAGAACTTTTCAAAAAGTTTCATTTTTTTGTAGAAACTAGAGAAATGTTCGAGAATATTGGGTATTAGTTGAAAATACAATTTATGTTTACCCGACCTAGCATGTTGCCTGCATCCACGGATGATGATCAAGAATTTCAAGTAACAAATAAAAAAGACAATTTTGTTATTTAATACGAAAATACGAAATGATCAGATTATCTTATTAATAAAGTAATATTTTCGAACCTGCGCCATGATACAGTGGAAGCGCTGTGTAGATAATATCGTCATTGCGTAAACCATGCATATGGAAATTGCCCACCGCAGCCATCATGTACCTAAAATCAAAATAATTTGATAATACTGATATAATTACGTGTAAAAACGCTATAGGCATCAAAGGGAAAAGTTCCATGAATGCAATGATATCCTACAAGTTACACGTATCTTGTAGAGTTTGGGATTTGGGAACCCATTGAGAGAGAGAGAGAGTTCCCTTTTCACAGGATTCGAAAACAAAAACGGTCCTGATGTTGGGATGTACAAACTATAAATATCTTTAAAACTCTAAATTGCAGGGGTTAAGAGGATTTAAAAAAAATCGATTACTAGCATTTGATCTCTTTTTTAAAAGCATTATTTCTATTTAAAAAAACCTAGTCATTTGATTAAAATTGAACCAAATCAGGAATTTCGAAATTATCCGGTAAAAAAAGGTTTCATTATCATTTTCAAAATCTTGGCATTGGTATCATTTTTTCACGGTACTCATGCAAAAACATAGGCATATTGCTTGCTAATAACATTGAAATCCAGAACCTTCTTTGCTTGTGCCAGAAAGTAATAATGAATGGTGCTTTTCCCTTTTGATATTCCACTGAAAAGCAGAGAACATAAGAAGACTAACCTTGAGTGTTTTATTATGGCAGCCTTTGGCAGTCCTGTAGTTCCTGTATAAAATTTAATAATATTGTTTACTGTTTCACTGTCTGTGATCATGTTTAAACGCACTCAAAGACAGATCTCATAAATATTGCGATGTACAAGTACATGCATATCAATGTAATCGTTATAACTATTATAACTCAACATTATTGTTACTTATCATATCACAATAAATGCCATTGTCAATGTATCATGCTAGTATTGCGGATAAAATGTCTTTTCCTATTTACCCGACGTGTAGATGTAAAACAATTTATCTTGAAACTCGATTTTATTTGGGACCTCGGGTGGAATATCTCTCGCAGTCTCCAGCACTTTCTTAAGATGAACTGCAGATGAGATGGAAGGCGATTCTTCATCCGAGCAGAAGCTATATAAGCGTGTTTCTTTCAGTCCACCAATTTCCATTACTTCTTTGAGTGCTAAAAATGATTCCACCACATCACAACTTATTATATACGCTTAGCCAGTTTGACAACGCTTATTTAAGATTTTGAGAGCCTTCAAATGAAAATTCCTGTAACTCACTACTAGCACGCAGGCTAGTAATAAAATACATACCTAGACTCAAGTCTTCCGAATAAATGACAGCAGAGACGTTAACTGCTTCAAAACAATGTCGCAATGGTTGGAGCCTGAGACTGTAATTAGTGAGTGCTGCATTGGGAAAAATGTAGTTCATATTTCATACATACAGCATCGAAATAATAAAGTGAAACAAAAAATCCAGCATTTGAAAGGTAATTGAATGTGATGAAATAAATGAAATGTTATCTCACCTGCGACAACTCCAATCTTTTTTTGAAAAGGTAAATTTGATTTGTAGAGCAGAAACAATTACAGAAAAAAATAGTAGAAAAACATGTACTGAGTTAGTCTATCAACTTTATATAACATAAAATGACGCATAAAGTAATGATAGCACTACTACTGCTATTTGAGTTTGAGTCGTACCACTAATTTATCTATATACATACCTTGCTTAAGCCAAGCCAAACGCACAAATATTTCGGGTCGTTATTCTGACATACAGACATAGGTAAGTGTATTTTAAAATTTTAGAGAAATAAATGATAAATGCTCAGAAATACGTAAGTTGTACTTATACATACCATGAACAAAGCGACAGCATCTCCCTTTTTAAATCCTTGCTCTTGGAAGTAATTTGCAATTTTGTTTACATAGCTTTGTACCTGTAAAAATTGAAATGACCAATGTATAAAAGCCACACCATCATGAGAGCCCTTAGATTCTTGCACAGCTTACGTCAATACGACATAATACTTCAGAAAATAATCTGGTTGTTTACTATTATTTACTCTAACGTAAA